>CM037156.1:32951167-33187807 GCA_020921065.1 Vaccinium darrowii
AGGAAGGTTGGTAGTATAAATAGGCACCTCCATACATTGCACACACCGCACCACACGGCACAGAGAGAGGAGGAGGAAGCAAGGAAAGGAGGGAAAAAATAGATAAACAAAAAGAGGAGGAGGATCACCAGGAGGTGAGTCCATCCATTACCCCTTTTCTTTTCCCACTGGCACACGTGCACTCCAATTCAATAACTCCTTACAACAATTTGAAAAATGATTCGAAACGGTTTGTAAAAAAAAAAATGATAATGATAATAATCTTGTGCTCTGAATATATTATGTCAATAGAAATAAGGCTATGTACAAATTGATCATAGTATATCCCTAAAAATATATATGTATATGTATATGTAAAATATGAACCGAAAGTTGCTCGAAAAACTTTGTAGCCGAACCAAGCTCAAGCTCAAAGCTCGTTTTGTGACACCCGTTTTGAATATTTTAACAATTTGAATACACCTAGTAGTGCTTTAAATAAGGAACTAAAGAAGAGAGAGAGTTGAGAAAATTGAGATTACAATTAAAGATTTCACTGACCATAGATATGTGTAAGGTGACTTAGGATGTGGACGCACTTCTCTAGCCTATTAACATATCAATATCAACGAAGTATAACACTCCCATAAATAGCCTTGCGAGAGGGAACTATTTTTAGAAAGTTGATCATAATCAACCCCTTTAATTTTGTTGGGATTAATTTAGGACTGGAGATGAACCAAGCTTCTCACGCAGCAATATAGTGGTTCGGCTCGACTCATTTTGAAGTTGAACCGAACCCGAGCTCAAGATTTTAGACTCGTTTTAGTAATTTGAACACACGTAGTATTTGCTTAAGTTAATAAATAAGGCGGTATAGAATAGTTAGCAAATCAGAGGAAAGGATGAGACTCATTGAATCTCCTCCTGCTGGCTCCTTATCTGCATAGTTGGCAGTTTCGCCAACCTGATTTGATTGAAAAGAGAGATGGAAAATAAAATGGAAGGGTGCGATTTATGAATTCAGCTGGTATAAATTTTAGCCTATTTGTTTTAATAACAAAAGATGAATATTTTATGTTTAGGTACAAGATATCCAAAGCAAATGATCGTAAATAGATTTCGACTGCAAAAAGGTGAGTTATGAATTATCCCTGTTACATGAGGTTTTTCGCAAAAATTTATGTTCCTACAGAATTATGATTATTTACAAATATGGAGTTCTAATGTTTTGCTCAGTTTTTGGAAAAGAAACTAGTATAATCGATACATCCGGACGATGTCCCTGAATCTGGGGGACGTTAATGATACCAGTCGGAACGGTGTTATAAGGGCGGAATGGAAAGGGGCACAGCCAGGTGTCCAATTGAATTGATCAATTCAAGATGTTATATTGGGGGTCGCTCCCTCACAGCTGGCGGAAATCGTCGGATGGTATATTGTATATATTTATGGCATGTTATGTTATGTTATGTTATATACAAGTTTGTTTACGAATTTTGGCTACCGTTGAAGCCATGAAAAACGGATCATGCCATGATTTTGGTTACAGTTGAAGCCAAGAAAAACTGATTCTATGACGTACGCTTCATTGATGAAAAGTTTGGTTTAAATTCCATGGTAGATCATGTAACTCTGAAAATTCATAATCTCACACAAGCAGTGGCTTATGTCGTTGAAACCTTTCCTTTTCAGGTAATCAGAATTACAAGGACGGGCCAAGTACCTAGAGTATGTTATTAAGCTTTTGGTCGTGTAATGAACAAGTGAAAAATGTAACCCACGTTGGCGTAATGAATGAATGACTGTAATAATTTAAGTTTGCTTCCGCATATGTTAATTTATTTTCGTTTGTTAAAAAAAAAACTGTGACGATAGAGGCCTTTGGTGAGACAGAATCACTGGTTGGTCACGACGTTCAAATTTGCTAGATTTGGGTCGTGACACGGAATCTCCCCAAAACACCCTAAGCAGCACTGCAATTGGAGGGCTTGACGAACATCTCGTGTTCGTACTCTATCAAATAAAAAGACTCTAACTTAGTAATTATGAGCGTATTAGAAAATCAACTTAAAATGAATGAATGATACAATATATATGGATCAGCTGGTGAATCTATGAATTGTCATCCGGGGAAGGGACATAACTGTCCATCAAAAACACATTCGTCCACAGCAAACATATGTCACTAAAAAGAAACGACTCTAAATCGAGTCAACTAACATTCACACCCAACAGAAAAAATTATTCTGAAAAACATTTTCCAACAAAAGAAACCCCAAAAAAATCAAAGGAAATAAATAGGATTTGTTTTAACTCCTCACTTTTGTTTCTTTTTTCTTCCCCCTTTCTTTGTAAGTTTAAGTTACTATGGCTTTTTTCATTCCTGCTTTGTATAATCAAGGTACCAAATACTTTGTTTATCTTCTCGGTCCTCACTTCTTTTTTCATTTATTACTTTTTTTTTTTTTTGGAGAAATAGAAAGAATATTATTAAATCCAAAACCACCGGCCAAAACCGGATACAACAAACCACCGGCGACAAAACAGCCGGCCTCAAAACTACCAAAAAAAAAACCGGCCAAAACAACCGGCCAAAAACAACCTAAAAAAAACAAAAAAGAAAAATACAGGAAAAAAGAAGAACGCCGCCGCCGTCGTCGGAGCTGTCACCCATACTTTGTTTATTTTCATTTATTACTTTGAAAACCCAACTTTAGAATTTCTGTCTTAGCTAATTATCTCTTTCTTTTCATTGGTTCAAAAAGTAGCATTGAGAATTCACTCGAAACTTTCAGATGAGATAACTCTTTTTTTGTTTTTTGTCAATCGTCATTCTTACTCTATTACATGAGAGAGGGGAGAATAAAACTCGATCTCGGAATACCGTGTGGGGCATTCAAGAGCTCTACCGCATGAACTAGCCACCACTTGCCAATGAGATAACAAAGTAGTACATATTTGGTGATGGATTTTAATTTTTAAAGGATCGATCTAATATGTAGTATAATCTTAGTAATCCAAATATAACTCATGAATATTTATACCTAAAAAATCGGTCCTTAAAACAGGTTTAGTAATCATTTTGGAAATTAAAAAAAAAATGAAAAGAAATAGAGAGAGTTGGTAAAAAAAATGAAAAGCGTTGTGGATACTATTGGTGGCTGTGGGGTTCGAACCCACGCGCACTTATGTGCAGAAGATCTTAAGTCTTCCCCCTTAACCTCTCGGGCAAACCACCGCACCCTTAACACAAAAAATGAAAACAAATTAATTGTACTCTGTGTAAATTTCACTGACACCTCGAGAAAAATGATTTTCTCCTCCCAGAGATTTGCATTAGCATTTCAATTAGCTTTGGAGGTGGAATCTTTACATAATGTAGACCTCATGGGGTGTCGATGAATTTACACTTTCTAATTTTTACTATATTGTATGCTTACAATATGTATCTTGCAGCTTTTTTGTCTTTAAGTTGTAGAAAAAAGTAAAGTTGTTTATCTTATTATGACTTTTCAGCTTTTAAAAATTTTCCGCGTGGAGAGGCTTTTAAAATTTTTTGAACAAAAAAGTCAAAATAATCGAGAAGAGGAACAAGGATTAGTTTTTAGCCCACTATCAAGTTAGTATTAATCTTGTTTCTCATCACCTTTTTCTAATCTCTGTGCCGAAGAAGAGTAGGGATGGGGCAGCAGATCAGAACAAGATAGTACTACTATCTCCGTCCCCGAACCCCTTCCCCATCCCCTGTCCCGCCCCTTCCCCATCCCCTGTCCCGCCCCGATCCCCAATGAGGTTTTGTTTTCATCCCGCCCAATCACAACATAATTCCACAGTTCCAAAACAAAAACAAAAGTAAATTCATAGTTCCAAAACAAAAGCAAAAGTAAAAATAATAATTTCATAGCTTACAACATTAGGCATCAAACATAAATAGATCCCCGGGTATTGATAATGAGTAACCCCATCCAATTTACCCCACTCAAACCCACCCGAAAAGGGATCGGGGACGATCACTCACCCGCCCACTAAGATACTGTAGAAATTTTTGAAATATTTCAATATGGTTTTCCACATATATAGTATTTACAAGCATTTCCAATTCCCCACCAAATATATTCTCTCTGATGACTTTTAGGCTCAGTTTGGATGGCAGCAATCATGGGAATATGATGTCTTTTTTTCATGATTCTAATGTTTGGAACAAACAAGAATAGGAATGTGACTCCTTGCTTTTCTGATTCCGGCGTTTGGAACAATCAGGAACAAGAATGTGATTCCTGATAACACATTCAATCAGGAATCACATTCCTAAACTGAGTAGAAATCTGATTCCTCCCTTACCCCATGGGAATCTCAGATTCCTGGTGCATTTAATAAGAGAAGGAAACGTTGATTTCAATAAATTTCCAAAATAATTGTTTCCTACGTAAGATTACTTAATTAATCCAAACACCGTAATGAAATTACTCCAAGTATCAAATTCCTAGGAATTTGATTCCTAGTAATTATATTCTTATTCCTACCCAAGGAAATTCCCAGGAATTTGATTCCCGGTAATCACATTCCCATTCCAACTCAAGATTTTAGTCATCCAAACACAGCCTTAAGTACTACTACTACAACTTAAGCTGTGTTCTCCTTAAAAAAAATTAACGGTGATTCAACCATTCCTACATTAAAACTTCCTCTTTATCATTATCGATACTCCACCTCATAGAGAACTCTAAGTATCCACATTTAACGGGGTGTTTGAGAGTCACAAAGTCACATTTATAACTTTTCATTTTTAACTTTTTGGCTTTTCAGATTACAGTTAGAATGTATTTTAAATCTGGTCGAAATATTGGAAGAAATGTGTAGAATACATTTTGTAACAATAGTATTTGAAAATGAGAAAAGTAGAAAAATAAGAAGTCAAAAAACTTCTCTCAAGAGTCTCAACCTATTTTTGATTTCTCTTCTCGAAACTCAAAAACCAAGAACTCATTTTTGCATAATTTGTTTTCACTAGTGTACCAAACACCTAGAAGTAGAAAATGAGAAAATCAAAATGCAAAAAATAAGTGACCGAACACCCCCCAAGTCCATTCGATTAGACCACCTCAACCGAGTTACCACAATGTATTTAAAATTTCTAAGACGCGGTAATGTGGTATCACCAGTATAATGTTATTCTTCATGTGTTTCTAGTACAAGATATGACATTCCTCTTCTAATAGTTGCTCGTAAGTAGATCAAAGAGAACCCCACACACAAACACCAAGAAATTTAACAGATCTTGAGCAAAGCTTGAAAATATCATGTAGAAAACTGGGGTACAAAAATCCAAGGAAACATTCAACGGAACCTCTTAAACTACCAAAACTTGAAGAGAAGAAATAGTAGGGCTAATACGGGTCTCATCTTTTATCCTGTGGGGAAAAAACTACCAAAACAAAACGCCCTCCGATCTCCAATTCATATCATTCGAACAAAAAAGAATGGACTCTTTGCTGTTGTTTTCGGATTCCAGCTCTCTATTTGCCACTATGTTTGGCCTTCGTATGAGATTCCAGACCACTTTCCGAGGTGCATGACCTGTTTAAAAGGGGACGACGTAACGTCAGTCATTCATTCCTAGTCGAGATATATGCAGAAGAAGAGTTTACAGCGTATAAGCATACTTGTTACAGGACTTGCAAGAAAATTTGCCATCAGACTTTGGGGTCTGCTCCTTGGACTTGTTGCTATTTGCTGGAGTTTTCCCCAGATTCTTGGACGGGTGGGGAGTTGCTGTGTGAGCACCACCTTTCTTACCATCTGCGACCAAATCGACAAGAAAAGAAGACGATAAACAACCAAAATAACTTTCAAAAGATGTTGACCCTATAAATGTCATTTGGTTCTATTCAGACAGCTAATTCAACACCTTAACAAGAATGCCCTCAACTATCATCATTAAGTTAGAGAGAAGGAAAAAAAAAAAGACACATCATGTAGAACATTCCAGAGTCCAAGGAAATATTTAAATGCTTCTAAAAAGTTTTTTTTTTTTTCCCATCTTCTCTACATCACTCCATAACCAATTGGCGGAAATTCTGAAGCAATTTTCTCAGTAATAAAAACAGTTCAAACTACAAATGCAAGAATAAGAAAGCTGCAGGTCATTTGAATTGGTAAATAAAAAACGAGTGGGCATAGGAAGACGTGCCGCTTCTTTACCAACTTCCTAAAGAGTTACAAGATAATTGGAGAACACAATCCGAAACAGTATCACAAGACACGGTGCAAGTATATGCTTCATAAAACTATTCCATCTACAGGTTTTGCATTTGGATCTCAATTTTGAAACAGGAAAGGATTCCCGGATATGTAAATCAAGTGTGAACATATTCCTCTCTTTTTTTAACTGCAAGTGTGTATTCAGTGTACCTAATCTAAATAAGAAAAACTGGGAAGCAGGTCACCTGTCTTCTGAGGTGTATCCGATTTTGCTTTTTTAGCAGCAACAGGCGTTTTTGTTGCAGATTCAATGGGTCTCTTCTTGCCAGAGACAGCCTTCACATGGAAAGATCGATAAGATGAAAGTAAACTAAACAAAAGAAGTGTAGCATTGGATCTCCACAATCTAAAATTTCCTGAACTGCCAATACCTTCTTAGGTGTATCCTCATCTTCATCCTCCGAATCAGCAGAGTCATCTTCCTCCTTTATGTCATCAATGTCATCCGAAGAATTCATCATGTCCTAAGCAACAAAGCAAACAAAAAAATCAATAATAGCTAAATAACCACACGTTTCCGAAAAATCCAAAAAGCAGGGGAGAACATGAAAACAAGATTTAAACATGGGACCACAAAACAGAGAACAAAATTGTAGATCCTATTTAGTTTCGCATAAGAAAGAAAGGATCCAATGTAACCCCTCCCAACTCCTATATATGGATATGAATAATCAACCCATTGACCTGATCTAGAAGAAAAGGTTATGGGTTTCATTACCCTATAATCTTACTTGCTTAAATAATAAAACTACTACAAGGTCTCAACATATACATAACAAACAGAAACATTCAATGGTTTTCAATTGTTTCCTTTCAATTCTTTTGCAGCTTTGAGATTCCACTTACCCAATATACTGAAACAGCTAACAAGTATAGCACGATAGTTGATAATGCTCATTTTGATGTGCAGACTGTAGAGCCCAGGGCCCATTTGATACCTTGCTTATGGTTCAGGCATTGTTGAGGGTAGAGTCGGTAGACTCCAGTGGTCATCAGGAACAATTTGCTAGCTCTTAGACAAATAAACAATATTTTAAAAGACATTTTACAATATTCTGTGTCATCTCCTTGAAGCTCATTATAAAATGAAGCCAAATTCCAGAGAACCTCAAACTATTCCCCACGATATGCTGGGACATAAGTGTTTTAATTGTAAGACGTCTACCAATTACAGCATCTATGTACCAAAAACAAAGAGAAGTCAAGGTAGAATCTGCTAAATCATACTGGCTCTCTTGTTGCACATTGATCATAATTTGACACTGGAGCTCAAACAGAGTTTTTATCATGCCCAAAATATCTGTGTCAACTTATAAGTCTCCTATGTTTGGGGCACATGAGGAAGAAAAGAAAGGAGGAATATGAAAGAAAAGAGAGCGTAGACAAAAAAAAATCAACAATTGTCATTTCACTTTTGCATGGTCGAGGACAAAAGATGGAGAAGATGGAGAGATAAAACAGAATGATGTTTTAAGAATCGTTTAGATACATGAGCGGATGTACCTTGTGCTGAGCCTGTTTATCTCCTAAACTTTCTTCCAAAATCACATTAATTTGAGGTGGATCATAGTCAAACATCCAAATAATTACCTTCATTTCCTATTCTCTTCAATTCGTAGTGGAGAACAGATTATAAGGGTCCAACTATTACTAATAAAATTCCTCCATTTACTTCAAACTCTTCGGCAAGTAGACTTTCATGTCACATAAGACCTTTACCTTAAGATGACTCATACATGATACACCTGCTCTTAACCCCGGGAAAACAAATATAAGAAGACACATATCCATCCACTGCTATTGGTTTCCTGACATACACCATTTCCTCAGAAAATGCAGTGGCCAACATTTGATGCAAAATATGCAGGAACAAGAAATTTAATTCGTCTCTAGGAAAAATATTAAAAAATGGTGTTATTTATGCATGAGAATAGCCTAGAATTCATTTAAGGCTTATGTCAGTATGAGTTACCTCATCCTCTGATTCATCATCATCATCATCTTCATCTGATTCATCATCTTCATCTGATTCATCCCCTTTCTTGGGCTCCACAACAGTCACCTTTGCCTTAGCTGAAGATTCAGGTTTACCACCTTTAGCCTTATTTGCAGCTGGCTTTGCTTCCTCGACTTCTGGTTTAACTTTCCCTTGCAAATTTAATAAGCAAATTTTAAACCTTTGGAACCCAAAATGTAACTACCATACCAACTCATGATGCAAAGCTTACCATTCTCAATGATGCCTATGGGGGCATCTTCTTCGGAATCTGACTCTTCGGAATCTGATAAAATATAAAATTTAGCAACACATTAAGATAGATGAAAGACACTTCAGGGCCATATCTAAAGAAACATCTGTACTAAGACTCACCATAATCTTCACTTTCCGTGGAGCGAGAGGACAGCAGAAGCCATAAAGTCAAGGGAACAAAAGATACAATTGAAATGAAACAACACAATTGACATCAAACGCACAACTCATAGCCTAGAAATTTTCTACACCATATGAAATAAGACAAAAACTTACAAAACAAGTACTCCAATAAGGAAGACGCACATCATAATGCACCCAAAAAAATAGCAGAAGAACCATTATCATCTGCGGACAATAGCAAGTCCAGTGTAACTTAAACAACATGCCAGTGGGAACAAAAACAAGGGAAGAAAAAGAAGGTGAACATCTTATCAGCTTTGAGTTCCAGGGCATTTACATCAAGAAAACACCAAATGAAGGACCAGCCTGAAAGTAAACAGTAGTGTGTAAGCCTCAAACCAGAACTAACCATGAATTCATCTTCACCCTCATGTTCAAACCAAGGAGTTTGTATCGCACTCTCTATAGACTAATAACAAATAAATTAATAAAAGGGCAAAGGATTGATTGGAAGCATATGAAATAACCATTAGAAGGACCGAATAGAAAGGATATGAGTCATGGTTGTCTTGCATATATCCACAAAAGTGGACACTCCCGTTTTTCCAGTCATGGGACAGTTCAAATTCTTTCTCAAACACCAAATCAAATGAAATTTGAGGGAAATTCTCCCCAGAAAGTGATCCCAAAACCAACTTCTTGCCATCAATCTTCACATGGAGAAGGACGTGGTCATTTCCTTTTCCCTTCTTACCTTCACCCATTGCTGCCTGGAAAAACGCAACACAAAGACATTCATGACACAAAAACAAACCTAATAAACAGTAGTCATTTAAATACTGCATGTAATTTATAGAACAAAAAATATTCTAGTTAACCTAATTCAGCAATAGGGTAAGAGTGCTAATATGACCTGGGAAATATGTATGATTTGGCCAACCTCAGGGTTAACCTTAAATGGCTCCCCAGCTTTGACTTCAACACCTGGAAATAGCAAGTGAGTACCAATGAGTAATGAAGAACTCAAACATCTATATTATCAATTCCAGTATGAATTGCTAAAAACATTTAAATTGGCATCAAATGCAAAATATGTTGAATGGCATAATTAAGTACTCCACAGCTACATAAGTTGAAGTATAGATCCCAAAGACTAGTATGAACAAAAGCTATCAAAAATGACAACAGAAACAACAAGATAATAGTTGAATGGAATTTGAAGACATTCCTATAGACAGAAATAGGAAACAGCACATAGACTCTGTGAAACTGAGATTACTTGGCTAGACAAAGCCATGGTAGCATGTGAATGCATAAATAAAGCCACCAACAGTAGAACATTTCGTTAAAGATGCACAAGTAAGAAAAGATAGGAGAGACATTTAAAGATTTTAATCCTCTAATTCAGAAACCAGGTGGTAGAGCCACCGTATTTCCGGGGGAATACTCAGACGGTCCCCAATTAGATGAAATGAGGCCCAAAAAGAGTGTTGCCTTCACTGGTAAACAAACAATCACTTTGTTCACTTTACATTTCCAAAAAATTTTCCAAAAAGATTCTTTTCCCAACTCTCATCTCTCCAATTATTAATCACATTTCTCTCTCTACTTATACCCCTATATTCAATCATTATTCTCATTTCTCTCTCTATCTCTCTCCAATTATTACACCTATCTCTAATTATTACTTTTTCCAAAAATTCATCTAAACACTATCTCAAAAATATTTTTCAAAATATTCTTTTCAAAACACTCAACCAAACACAGCGAATATGATTAAATCATTTTGCACTAATTCATATTGGAAAGCACACAAGGTTGGACTTGGTACAAATAACCAATCTTACAGATTTTCAAATCAACTACTTTAAATGCAAAGTATTAGGACAACCGTGTGAGCCTGTATAGAACATCATTACATGATCCTGGAGAACAAGGTAGGAGCGGGGTAACAGCAACCATCGCAGAATTCTATGAACAAGCAGTAAGCACTAAAAGCTTGTGTGCTTGCTAGTTGCAAATGATATACTAACTGTAAGCAATTAAAAAGCAAAAGTGAAAACTAGAGTAACTTTTCCCATTGTTCTTTTATTGATTGGGGGTATAACGAAATCCGAGAATCGTTTCTTCGTTTCATAACTTGATTTTCCCACCAAACAAACGAATCATGAAAACAGAAAACCTAACGACGCCAAAAGGCAAGCAGACCAATGGCATACAATTATACAAACGAAGCTCAATAGCAGAAAACCGAATCAGTCACAGCGTCAAACAATCGTGCGTCCCAAGTCATACATTGTATGAAACCGTATCATTCTGTTTTAAATATAGACATGAACAGACATATAGGCAAGTGAACGAACAATCGCCTGACAATCAAAATCAACGAGAAAGAGACGAAGGCTGTTGTAGCTTACCCCAAAACTCCATTGATGCTGAGGAAAGAGAACGGAGAGTTTCCTAGACAGAGAGAGGTGGAAGGGCTGCGAATGAGAGGGACTGAGAAGAAGGGCTGTGAAAGAGGCGGAGTGGCGAGAGGTTGTTTTGAAGGGGAGGTTTTATAGCGAAGTTGCCGCCAGCTTTCGACGCGGGATTAGGGCTTTCGAGTGAAAAAAAGGGTTGGATTTACCATACCACCCTTTCATGAACCGAAAAAGAAAATTACAAACATGTAACTACTTTTTTGAGTCTTTCAAATATACCCCTCAACTATATATGTAAAGAAAACGCTCATATCTACTACTACTAGTAAGCTTGTTAAGGGAGAGAGAAGGCATTATATTCCTCTGTCCCAAATTTCTTGTTCATTTTTATTATTCATTATTCATGACATTTCAAAATATTATTTGTATTTTCAAATCTACAACATTACATACATGTAATGTGAATCTCGTTTAATAGTTCTTGATGAATTTTATTAAACAAAATTTTTTAAATTGTAAAAATCGTTATAAATTGAAATATATAGACAATTGAAAAAATGGCACACATGTAAATAGACAATAAATTTGGCATAGAGGGAGTAATTGTCATCCGTATTCGTCTATTTTTCTTGATTCATCTAATCTTATGTCATTTTTTTGTTTCGCTTGGTAACATATTAACTATACGGACTTTTCGTCAAAGCACAGATAAATAGTTCATCTTTTCATTATGAGATTGGCAAACTCGACACCGCTCTTTGATGCTGCTTATTGTTTGCTGGTTCTCTTAGCTGCTTCTTGCGTCTACGAGGATTTTCTGACTGCTGATCTATTCATCGACTGACAGCTAACCGGTACATACAACTAGTCTGTACCGCTCTTATAACGGCTTCAAACCGATACGAGAGCATTGCCGCTTACTTCCTCTCTGAAAACCGCTTTTTCTCCAGTAAGAAAAGAAAGTGAAAACGTGGGGTTAGCCCTTTTTGTCAACTAATGCTCCATTTTCACCAGTAAGAAGGCGTTAGTACTGTCGAGGCCCTCATTCTCTTCTTCCGAATTAGGCCGACACATAGTGTTGGAATGGGGATCAACACCACTGAAAACGACTCCCGTAGGTATTCGCGGCGGTTGTAACAGTATATGATCGTAGAAAAAATGAACATTGGCAATGTATTCTCATAAGTATTACTGGAGTGTTTGATTAATGATTGGCATACACACCTTACAATTTCAGTGATCAATTAGTAGAATGGAGTTCACGGCGAGTTCGCATAATGTAACTTGCATAGTCCGTAGTCAATTCTCGTTGTCGGATTAAGTAATTTTATGGTGTGTTTTTTGTGTAATCAACAAGCTAGCTAATAGTAACAAACAATTTATTTGTGTTAACGCTTGGATTTGATTCGAATCTATTGGAGTTCAACGACAACATCCTAAGAAAAATGCAACCGATTCCGGCCCAACTAAAAGTATATGAGTAGGGTCTCCTCTTTTTCTCACTCTATAATAGAGAGTAAGGTTTTTTTCCTCCCATAGTCGCTGCCCTCTTCCTCACCTCCCCACAACAGATCTACACCCTTATCTCCTCCTTGATCTTCCCGTTTCTATTTTTGATCTCTATTTTGGGGTGGGGCTGCTGCCCTTGCTCCCCACCCCCAGCTTGGTTCCATGGTTGCCGACCACTAGTTTTCAATCCACCGCCACCGACCTCCACCTCCTCAGTCGCCATCAACCACCACCGATCTCCTCCTACACCAGTCGCCACCAACATCTCCACCTCTACTAGAAGCCACCAACACCCACCTTTCCCCAGCTCCACTCCCATCAAAATCCTTCCTCCGCCATGACGATGGGTTGAACTCGGGTGGATCGGCTCCCTCCAGCGCAATAAAGCTTCAGATCCGTAGGCGGCCGACCTTGGAGCTTGATTTTCATCCCCGGAGAAGCAACGGTCTGTCAACTCGGTCGAACTCGGTGCATTTTTACAACTCAGTGGGTGACTCAGTGAGTTGAATCGGGTGTACTAGTCCTTAAGTTTGGATTTGCTGTTTTTTTTTTTCTTTCTTTTTTCTCGTTTTATTTGCTTTGTTGTCTTTTTTGGATTACATATGCGTTGTATTGTATTATGGTTTGAGCTGGGTTCCCACTTGGGTTTTCTTCTGCTAACTTTTGAACGGATTCATCATCCCGTCCTGTAGGTGTCGGGTTTGCTCCGGCAGGTGTGTCTAGAAGCCAGTGGCCTGTGTTACCCTTATGCCGTGCTTGTTTCAACTGTTAATGGATTTTGTTTTCATTTCTATTTTTTATGTAATCGTTGCCGGATGTCTTTATTATGAAATATTTTGACGTGTTTAAAAAAAAAAGTAGAAAGCATTAACATTGAACGTAATATATAAAAATAGTTTAATTATTTTTTAGTACAACAACGTGATGAATTATCCCACAACTTGTACTTAGTTTAAAAAAAAAAACTATTGACTACTCAAAATAGCAGTTTGAATTTTTAAAAATTCGAACACGTTTATTTGTGGTGAATAAACTATTGAGTCCAATTGTATGAAAGTACTATACTCTCATGAAGCGGCTTTCTTCACCTCAAAACAACACAAATGTCAAATGTTAAAGTGTGCCAAATACTGTATAAAATAGAAAGCTTCAATCAATATCATTTTCCATTTGATTAAACAACAAAATAAAAATGCTAATAGGAACGTACATAAACGTTGGATATGTTCCTCGAATATGGTTTGCGGTGTTCTCGTAATTTTTCAATAAGCATGATACATGTACGATTTTGTATTACGATATATTAATTTAATTTAATTTATTTTTATCTAAAATCACTAGTCAAACATCGCACGAGTCAATAGCAATTTGCATGATGCATTAGAGATAATAAATATTAGTCTATACGAACAAAGTTTATTTTTGTTTACTAAAAAACAAAAAGGAATTTCGTTTTAAGATTCACGATACTGTTAGTTTGAATAAGGTTTTTTGGAAATCGAAACGAAAATACAATCCATTTATTGGGCGGAGGATAAAAGTGTTTGCTTACTAGTAAGGATATTTTTTGACTGATTCAGTAAAAAAACACTTTTATTGGTAAAAACACACTTTTACTGATCAAAGAGCATTTTTATTAACCGTTCAAAAAAAAAGAGCATTTTTATTATCTATTCATTGGGCGAACTATAGAATTTTTCATTTTCATAAAAATAAGTAATCGAGTACTCTTGCTAAAACTTTTAGCTGTCTCTCTTTTGGCGTCTTTCTCTCTCTTCCCAAAACACTCCCTTCAGAGCTCCTCTCACTCACTCACACATTCTCTCTTTCTCTCTCCTCCCTCTCTCTCTCTGGATTTCCTGAATAACCAGCCCCTTTAAGATTCCCACCTTCCACTTCACTCCCCACTCCCAAACCCTTCACCCACAGATCCGATCTACTGCCATAGCTTCTCCATCACCAGCTATGCAATTGTAGCTTCCAAAAATGGCAAGCTCCGCCCCACCAAAGCGTCCACGACCCGGTCCATGGCCTCCGGCGCCGGATTCCGCCGCAATGCCGCCCTCATCTTGGGCCAAACGCACCGGGTTCCGGCCCAACATCTCCGGCGAGACCAATGCAACCAATTCCGGCCCAATTGCGTCCCGCCCCAAGCCCAGAGATCCCGATACTCACCTCGATCTCGAGTCCGGCCGTGCTCCGCCCCCTGCTTCCGCGAACGGCGGCGGAGTTGAGAAAGAGAAGGTGCCCCAGCCGCAGCCGCCTGTGGCGACGGTGGAGAAGGATCAGACGGTGAAGAGGAGGAGGGAATCGGACGGCGGCGGAGGAGGGCGGAAGAGCTCGGAAACTTTGACGGCGAATGGGCAGGTTACTGGGGCGGACACGGCGGTGCCTGGGCGGAGGCCGGTAAGGAATGACGCGGATGGATTGCCTCAAGTAGTGGATGATGATGATGGATTTGGGTCTCGTCATTCTCATATGAAGTATGAGCTTAGAGATAAACCTGGTCTTGGTGAGGCTTATTTTGTTAATTTAACTGTTTAGTTATTGAATTTAGTCAACGTGGAAACTGATAATATTTTCGTTAAAATACTTTCCTATTGGCATCCAAATACTATTTCAATTGTTAAACCAGGACGGATGCTGGACATCAATTTTGGGTGGGCAAATATTATTTTTCTTTTCACATATCAAAGGCGATATCAATTTCTAACATGATGTATTACAAAACAGTATAAAATAAATTGTCGTGCATATTTTTGGTCAACCTATACAGTTTCGAAGATATGTTATATATAATTGTAAATGCATACAATCTTGTGCATCTATATCCATTTGAAAAGGTACAATATTGAATCTAGTGTTTATTTTATTTATCGCTGCTTACAAACTTAGGAGAATAATCATTGATTTTTCCAGAAGATGTTAAGATGTTAAGACGAGTGTTAAATTGTTTTAGAAGATGTTGATGGCGAACCTATATAAATTTGACATTTTAAAGAAAAAACTAATGCAATTCTAAATAAATTATGAAACTTGGGTTGGACGGTCATCTGGTATCATATGCCCCTCAATCCGTCCTTGTTGTTTTACAATATGTCATTGTATATAGTCCAAGTGAAAAAAATGCTAATTTTTTTTTATTGTATATTCTTGGTATAATATATTTGGTTTTCCAATTTTATCACTGACAATGAATGATATTCAAGTTAAAAAAGAAAAGAAAAAGAAAAGGCGTGATGTTTGGTTACATATAGTCTCGTTGACATGGACATGGGTTGCTAATTGTTTGTTTTCTGAACATTTCAGTTCCAATTCCTCTTTGGTCATTTAATTTAGTTAACGAGGAAACTGATAAGATTTTTGTTAAAATACTTGCTTGTTGGCATACAAATCTGTATATTGTTTTGCCATCTGTGATTGTATAAAATGCGATGACTGTTATTATGAATTTTACTGGTGTTATATATATGGGCTTTCTAAATTTACTAATGGCCGGTTAAAAAGGAGTGATTTTTGCTTACGTAGTCTTGTTGACATGGACATGGATTGCTAATTGTTTGTATTCAAAACATTTCAGTTCCAATTGGTCTGTACGGATTCCAACACTATCTTTCAATGTTGGGTTCGTTGGTTCTGGTCCCGCTCGTCATTGTTCCGGCAATGGGTGGCGATTACGTGAGCACTTCTATTTACTTCTTGTTCGGTTTACAACACTATGTATAAATAGGTTATATAGTTACTTGGACGTCTTGATCTGATGGAAATTGATTTTTGTAGGAAGATACATCTAACGTGGTATCAACCGTACTCTTTGTGTCGGGGTTGACTACACTGCTGCATACATGGTTTGGATCAAGGTTGCCCCTGATTCAGGGCCCGTCATTTGTTTATCTTGCTCCGGCGCTTGTGATAATTAACTCCCCTGAGTTTCTAGGACTGAGTGGAAATGTATGTTTCTTGTCTTATCAGCTTTCAATTTAGTTTTCTTTTGATATTTATCCCTTTTAGTATGTTAAATTATGCAAGTAGAGTTCCCTTCATCTACTCACCAAAGAATCTTGTCTGATAGACAGCTTGTAGTCCCAAATTTTGATGCACGTGAACTGGTTTCAAATGTACAAAACAATATTTAGGTACAAAATGTTCGAAACATGAAAGCTGGTGTTTACTCCCACGTTGTTCAGGACCGTGACTATTGGTCGTTCCTAACGTTGTTTTGTTACTTAAGTTTCTTTCATCATAGGTATGGGGTACCATGACGCTTCTTGTTATTGTACCCCGAACAAATCCCTTAGAATGGAAGAACTAGTTCCAGAAAAACCTTTTATTTACTTTGGTGAATTTTGCACCAGATACGTGACATGCTATTTTCTTCACAGAATTTCAAGCATATCATGAAGGAGTTGCAGGGGGCTATAATAATTTCTTCAGCTTTTCAAGTGTTACTTGGGTATAGTGGACTGATGACGCTAATAGTGAGGTATGAATTTCTTCAATCTCAACTGGACTTTGTCTTTGCACTAGGATGTTAATAGTGGAACAGGGAATGAAATGGTTGGTAACCTTGAGTTAGCCATAGTTGTGCTTGTTATCTTATAGGGTTTTCACTAAGATGATTGACGTAATGCCGTTCAAAAAAAAAAGATGATTGACGTAATTCTGATTTGGTACGTTGGCCAAAACTTGGATATGGTAGGTTAAGACTAAGGACAAATTCTTGGATTGCAGTGATAGAAGAAAGCCAATAACTCCCCTCCCTCCCTTTCCGAGCGCTTTGAAACTGGAAACGGTTATTTTATTGGTAGAGATGCATTGGAGGGCCCACTGCATCTTGCAAAAGTTAAAGCTCAGAGCATGTCCAGCCCTACATCAAACTTTTACTCAATTTTTCACTTAAATTTGAGTAAAAAGCTTGATTTGGGGAGAGCCATTCCAGTCATCAACATGGTTTTTACTCAAATTTGGCTTTTTTAAAAAAATCAAAAATAATTTGACTCACTCTCCACCTCCATAGACCACCACTTCCGCCTCAGCCACCATCAACGCCGCCGGAACTCAGATCGTCAACCACCATCAACGCCGCCGGAAAACCCACCACTGACCACCAACAGGTACAACCAAGGTCGCCGATAAACCACCTCGAGAAGCCCAACGGCAGTGAAAAGGCCAGATCTGTACTCCGGTCGTCAACCACCATCAACGCCACCGTAAAACCCACCACGAAGGTCGACCACCGCCAGCACCGCCACTGCCTACCACCAAAAAGTAGCCATTGCAGATTTGGTTCAAGATTTGGTTCCCCCTTGATTTGGGTAAAAAATGTGTAAAACTCAATTTGATATGGTTTTGGGTAAAAGACTGGAGCTGATTTTCAAGGGTTTTTACTCAGATTTCAAATTTGGGTAAGGGTTTGATGAAGGACTGGAGCTGCTCTTAGGCTACCAATTGTGAGAACATGGTTCTGAGGGAACCTTCAATTATCAGGCATGTGCTGCACAGGGAAATTGACCTTTCAGTGAAAAGGATTATATGGACGGGTGATGGCTAGATAAGATTAATTGGACTATGTTTCATGTTTGCACTTTTTGAATTATTTATTTGGTTTTGCATATTTTGTGATCAGAACACTGAAATGGCAGTATTATCCGGGGAATCAAATGCAGTTTAGTACAACTTCATAACTATAAAGGCAGATTCACTTTATGTTAAAGTGAAGTGATGGTCAGCATAAGCTGAATGGTATCCCTTTTTGCAATTCACGGGCTTAGAACATTGTTGTCCAAAACATACTCCACCCCGTTCTTCATCTAATTCGTACATATTCAGGCCCCTCAACCTCCCTGAAGTTTGTTTTATGAGGTTTTGGTGTCCAGCACTCGAATTAACTCATCCTCAGCTTTCCTCTGCAGGTTGATCAATCCAGTGGTTGTGGCCCCAACTATTGCGGCTGTTGGACTTTCTTTCTACAGTTATGGTTTCCCTCGAGTTGGTACATGCCTTGAGATTGGTGCAGTTCAGATTTTACTCGTTATTGTATTCTCACTTGTAAGTTATTTTTTTTCTTTTGAAAGTGTTCTCACTTGTAAGTTCAGAGGCTACTTTTATTTCTTTATAAATTACTCATAATAACAGGAACAGGAACACTTTCCCAGTAATCTAAGAATTTGTTTCCTAATTTCCTGCAGTACCTTCGTAAAATATCTGTTTTTGGACATCGTATCTTTCTTATATACGCTGTGAGTACGAGTATTTCAATTTCTGTGTATTCTACTTATTGCTTCATATCTTCCAGTTATTTTGGACTATATTCACTTTATGTGTGTGTAATACCGTTTCCATCTTACATCCAGGTTCCGTTGGGCCTTGCAATTACATGGGCTTTCGCTTTTCTGCTGACTGAAGCTGGAGCTTATAGTTATAAGGGTTGTGATCCAAATGTACCTGCATCAAATATAGTATCTGACTACTGCAGAAAGCACATATCCATGATGAAGCACTGTCGAATTGATACTTCTCAAGCTCTAAAATCTTCCCCATGGTTTAGGTTTCCTTATCCATTACAATGGGGTACACCTGTCTTTAACTGGAAAATGGCTCTTGTTATGTGTGCGGTGTCCTTAATCTCGTCAGTAGATTCAGTAAGTTTCCTTCCATATCATGGAGCCATGAGTTAACAGGTGATTTGAAGAAATATATTTGGATGCAGTGGAAGATATACATGCCAATATTATAAAATCTAAGAAGAAAGCCTGACTGAGCAGGATATATCTCTCTTTTTCTGCATTTGTAATGTGTTTGTAGTGCAACATACAATGCAAAACATTGACGCACGGAACACAATGAGGAGGCATTCTTTTGGTGAAACTACAAATCACTTATTCTGTTTTTTTGACTTGGTCAAGGGCTCTGAAAACCACCATAGAAATGTTTACTATATATCTCCCTTGCAATTATTCTCTTCCCCATGCTTAAGAGACCATGATTCAATGTCCAAGTGGTTGGAAACTGTCTCATTGTCTGGGAAGTGCTACATGTTTGCTTGAAATTTCATAAAAGTTTCTTAAACTTGTTTTGGAGCGTATTTGGTGTGTCTTGGACTTTTGGGGTAGACAAACTGATGCACAGGTTTTATTTTTACGGTGCTTTCCCTGTTCTCTTTCATAGTTCCAGAAGTTGGTATTTATATTCGTATTTAAGAGTAAAACATACCAACATCCAAACTTTCATTAAACTACTCATGGTGGTATCAGCTGCATGGAAAATGTGGATTAGTTTATTCGTTATGCATTAGATCATGTCAAGAAAGAAGTTGTTAATGTGCCTTCCAAGTAGAAACTGATATGATTTTCCAGGAATAGATGTTTATGATCATGCTTTGATGTACATTTGTAATCTTATTTATTATGTCATTGTAGGATTTGCCAATCATCATCGAAAGTCGGTGCCTCAAGACCCCTTGACTTTACCTATCGATTAGAAAGCATAAGTAGTATTCTTGTTGACTTTGTAGATTCTTTAGCTTTGTTAAGATTCCTCATTTTGTTGCTTTGATTGGAATATTGGATTTCCTTTGGTTGCTGAAGGTTATTGAAGTTCTAACTTCCCTTACTTTGTAGAGGGTTTCCCCAAATTTGATTCATTTCGTGTATTTAATATCTCGTCACTGCCAAGAAATATAGAAAATTGTTTATCCTTTTCTTTATCCTCAACAACACCATCTCTCTCCATGTATATGTGTATGTGCGTACGGAATCTAGTCTGTTCACTTTGTATTTTTCAAATATCCACTAAGCCTCCATTTGAGTCCTCCAAGAGACGAGTCCTTTTGGAGGTACTGTGTTGAGTCTGTTTTGGCGTAGCTGCGGCTGTGTGTTTTATTTTCATCAGCCATCATAGAAGAAGAAGTTCAGTTGCATTTCATAGTGAACAAATCGCCATTGATCTTTAAAGGATAGCGAATAAGTAGTTGAATCCTTATGGCTGATTGTTTTCCGCCAAACTTTGCAGGTTGGCTCATATCATGCATCATCCTTGTTGGTAGCATCCAGACCTCCAACGCCTGGTGTAGTAAGTAGAGGAATTGGCCTTGAAGGGCTTTGTGGTGTCTTGGCTGGTCTTTGGGGAACAGGAACTGGCTCCTCAACTCTTACTGAAAACGTGCACACTATTGCTGTGACAAAAATGGGGAGCCGTAGGGCAGTTGAGTTGGGTGCATGTGTTTTGATAATCTTATCACTTGTTGGTATGTCTTCTTTCAAATGGCTATGAACATTTATTATTGGAGAACATGAACATCACAGAAATCTGCTATTTTTTGACATGGTGAAAAGACGTTTTGTACATCATTGTGTCCACCATAACTTCTTGATTACTTATAATGGAAGATCATGTTCTTAAGGTGTGTTTGGGAGATGTGTCATGTGATGCATTAAACATCAAATTGCAAGAGCCAATGTGATGCATTAAACATCAAATTGCAAGAGTCAAGAAAGAAAGAGCTAAAGTGTAATTGCTACTTGAACAATTTCTTTCCATCCCATTTGCTGTCATGTTTATTAATTTACTTTCTGGAAACTCGCATTTATTCCAATCTCTAAGTGCTGTGGTACGTTTGGAAAATTGTTATCAAACTCTTAGATGATATCTTGACAAGTTATTATGTGAACTAGCACACGAACATGTCTTAAAACATGAAGTCAATATCCTAATATCCAATAGTTTTTTTTTTTTTTTTTTTTTTGGGGGGGGGGCCCTGTTTGTTATAAAAATCTTAAATTAACACCCCCCCCCGCGCCGAAAAACAGCCATACAAGACAAGGAAAGCAGGACTCCAACATTAGGGAAGGAACACTCCTCCTATCCCAAACAAAATGAAAGCTAGCATTTTACAAGCAAAACTAAAACGCACTACCAGCCCAAAACATAACAGTGAAAATCATAACAGAGCTACACAAGCAGTTGGTGGAAGACATTTTAGGAGCCTTCAAAAACCTTGTTGGAGATATCCCAGGCAGTACATAACCAACAATTGGCGGAAGACTTCTTCAAACATAGAAAGGACGCGTAACAAGAGCAGAGCATGTACATGTCCAAGCATGTGCTGATTGCATGATTTGTATACATGACATTTGTAGAGCTTAATCTTCCACATTTTGGGTTGTCAATGCGAAATCTTTTTGCTTCATTCTTAAAAACCATTGAGTGCATAGTTCTTAAAACTTTTATGTATGTTATATCCTCCAGAATTCTAGTCAGATACCTTCTTTCATAGCTTTTGCTCACCTCCAAGAATGATGAAAGTTGAAAGATGTCAAGCATGAAATGAAACAAATTCATTTCTGGGAAATATTTCACCTAGAGTCAGGATAAATCCTTATAAATTTTTCTAGTACTGGCTCTTTGGTGTGACTGGTGTAATGGAAATGTCCATACTAGTCATCGCAGACAATTTCAAATAACTGTATCACCAGCAGAAGCCAGGTTTTTCCTCCAATTTGTTTGTAAAGATCTCGTTGGTCCTCTTAGGTACATTGACTTATTTTGAAGAGTCATGTTTTATTTTGCAAGGTCATCTTTTAATATTCTAATGAAAGACATGTGTCCACAATATGATTGGTAATCACTCACTGAGGTTAGCACTGTGGGTCATGAACTGTTTTGCTCCATCCCTTAGGATATGCTAATTCAATGTTTTTTTGAGTCCATGTTTCACTTTCATAGTTATAATGAACAAAACATTTTCATTGAAATTTAAGAGTTTTGACACGTAGCATTAGGCTCATTGTACCCTGCCTGCCTTGCATGTTACTAAATTTTGTGCTCCTATGTTCTTAATCTCCTGTTGTCTTTGCTGGCAGGTAAAGTCGGAGGGTTTATCGCTTCAATCCCTGACGTCATGGTTGCAGGTTTATTGTGCTTTATGTGGGCAATGCTTACAGCACTGGGCTTGTCTAATCTACGTTATAGTGAGGCAGGAAGCTCTAGGAATATTATCATTGTTGGATTGTCTTTGTTTTTCTCCCTTTCAATACCAGCCTACTTTCAGCAGTATGGCATCTCTCCAAGTGCCAATGTGTCTGTTCCCAGTTATTTTCAGCCGTATGCCGTGACTTCTCATGGTCCTTTCCGTACCAAATATGGAGGGGTATGCATCGCCTTGATTTTATTTAGCAATTAGGAAGCCAGGGTTGTAAGGTTGTTGCTTGTAGCTGATTTATGTTGTCAAATGGTATCACAAAGGAAACATCAATTGTCATTACAACCCAATGTGGTCGAGTTGCAGCATGTGGCTCCCAATCACATTTGGTAGAGATACTATTCAACTTAGTTGAGCCAATTCATTTGTGGTTTGATCCACATTGTGTCGTATTGACATAGGTTGTGTTCCTATACAATATGGAGCCACAAGGTCTCATAACTCGAGCACATTGTGTTGTAACTCTTGGTGGTTTGCATCGCAGACTGACCGTTGCAAGATGATCTCATCCCAACTCAGAAGATGTTACTTATCTCTCATTCCTTCTTTTTTTTTTTTGCAGCTAAACTATGTAATGAACACACTGCTTTCGCTAAACATGGTGATTGCATTCCTAATAGCAGTAATCTTGGACAACACCGTACCGGGTACCCGACAAGAACGTGGTGTGTATGTGTGGTCTGAACCGGAGGCTGCAAGAAGGGAGCCCGCAGTTGCCAAAGACTACGAGCTGCCCTTCAGAGTTGGGCGGGTTTTTAGATGGGTGAAATGGGTTGGGCTCTGAGTCATGAAAGTTTTTTTTGTTCTGTTAGCCTTCACCAGATTTTCGAGCACATCCATAATAGCTGTTCCTGGTAGTAAGATTGTGGCGGTCTGTGATTCAAAATTAGCTTAGCTCATATAGTAGAATGGAGTTCTGTAAAACCTTTTTCTTGTCTCTTGTTTTTGCTTCTTACACGGTAGGAATTCTTGGCATTGTAGATCATACAGAGATAAGTTATTTATGTACATTGGGGGCTATGATTGGGGCAATCTACTTGTGTTCTCTTAAATTGTATACCTTGTATGTATTGAGTCATTGAGATTTGTCCGGATGACCTTTTTCGGCCTGCATGCTGATGAATTTTGAACCCACTTAAATTGTTTTATTGATCAGTTAAAAAGTTGCTTGGAATATTGTTGGCTTTTTATTTATTTATTTAGTTATTTATTTATTTTTTAGGGCATTGGCAAGGACCTTCAATGGACCCAATCTTCTATGTTGCCGTTATATATGGTTCCGTTCTGATTTCAGATTTGCAAGTTCACCAGCTGCGCTACTCTCTCTCTCTCTCTCTCTCTCTCTCAGCGCACTAATGTTTTTTCAAGCATTCCAAGTGTTCGAAGAAATGTATGAACCATAATTTTGTACCTCAACATTAGAATTTGTAGCAAATTTCTTAAATCTGTTTTCACTGTGACTAATGCCGAAAACAACAGCTATGAAGGGCTTTCAATTGAGGTTTCGAAAGCCATTTGGGTTCTTTTCTTATTTTTGTCATGTGCTAACCAAACACTTGAAAATAAAAGTAAAAAAGTTTATTTTTAGTGAAAGCATTTTACATGGAAAACATTTTACATCGAAACAAACAGAGTTGTTAACATCAAATCTTTGCAACAACTATTTAGTCCAACGTATGCAGTGAGCCAAAAAAAAAAAAAAAAAGGGTCTGCAGTGGAGTCTGCATTTGAACTTGTAGGCTGTAGCTCGTGGGCTGTGGCAAGTGCTTTGAGATTTTTACTGCACAATCAGATGTGAATAATAATGGTGGATTCCTCCAGTTTTGAGCATAGTTTACACATCCCTAGAGTAGAGGGGGAGGCCCATTTCCTAGCCTAGTTTTAAGCAGAGCAGCACCAAACTAGAACTTCTCTCTTCTCTAAAGGGCTCGAGGCAAGACAAGCAGCCCGCTTCGCTTCTTTCGTTTCATTACAGGGAAGGATAGGGCCTCGGTCGGTTCCAAGGGGCATTTTGCCGAAGGACTAGCTGAACGAATGGGGTTCGGGGTTGGCTTGTTGGCTGGCCTAAAATCCCTAAACTGAAGTCATGTGAATCAACCGTTTCTTGGGAGTGTTGCTACAATGTGCCACTCTCCATATGAGATTTTTTGACTCAAAATATGAGATTTTGTGGCTCTAAATATGAGATTTTGTGGCTGGAGATATGAAGTGCATATGGTATGCCACTTCATATGAATAGTCACAAAATCTCATATATAGAGCAAAGTAGAATGTTTACATTTGCATATGGTATGTCAAAAAGCAACATTACTTAATTTACATTTGCAAAGTAGAATGTTTCCCACAATTTGATCGAGAAGTTTCGCTACCCTCTCACATACTGCCTAAATGGATTTTCATGAAAATTTGGTAAATTGCTTGTTTTGGTCGATTCACGATTGTTTTGGCACCCAAAAAAGCCCTATAAATTGTGCCTCGAAAAAACAAGGCAAATTCTCACGGAAATCCACTTTGGCAGCAAAAATTAAAACTCAACCATAGAGACGCTTTGAATTTTGATTATACTTTCATTCACAAAACTCTTTTACCAAAATCTATATTCTATACGTATTATCCAAACACTTTTAAAAATTTTATTCATTTAAAATCTATAATGTACAATTCATAATCCATAAAATGATTGGCTTTCATACCCCACTTGAAAGAATATGAATCCAATTTTCAAGATTTGAAGAAAAGGTTCATCGGTCTAA
This sequence comes from Vaccinium darrowii, assembly GCA_020921065.1. NCBI lineage: Eukaryota > Viridiplantae > Streptophyta > Magnoliopsida > Ericales > Ericaceae > Vaccinium > Vaccinium darrowii. The sequence goes on from CM037156.1 coordinate 32,976,449, forward strand.
CCCTTTTGGTTTTGGTTTCCTAATGTCTTAATGTTGTGTCTCTACTCTCTAGGTACCTCAGCCTCTTGGCTCACATTTCATCGATCTGCTATTACGATATGCAAATGTCATTTTCTTGTTGAATTGAAATTTTGCTCTCATTTGATGGGCCAGTCTTCCATTTGTACTTCAAATTTTATTTTATTTATTTTTTGTTTAAAATATCCGCCAGTGCTTTGAGATTTAATAGTAGAATCAAATTTCATGATAATGGTGGGTACTAGATATTTCCAGCTATTGTGATTGTGACTGGCGTATATTTTAATTTGTTGTTATCCATCAAACACTACAATTTCTCTAATAAGTTGCGGAAGAAGTTGGGTCTCAGCCCCCAGTCAACTTATCAGTTTTTGTAAAGAGACTTGTCAAGTACAACTTTGGGGATATTACAGTAACTACATCAACACCTTATTTTGAAATGTTTTGACAGAATAATGGGATCAACATGTTAAGAAAGTATATTTCTCGGTATCATGAATGCGCATACTTATTTATTACATCTGCCCCAAAACCTCTACGTTTTGAACACTATACTCCTGTGGTGACATTTGTTTCCAAAGTTGACTGGTAAGAAAAAATGTTTGCACCTTTTTAGTTATATGATAATAATTATACCTTAATGATTGCATATATATAAACTAATGGTTGCATAATATGTCATGAATTTAACTATTCTTGATCTTATATTCTCCCTCCATCCAGATTTGTTAGTCCATTTTGGGAGTTCGTGCCAGTTTTTAAATGATTATATCTTGTAATTTATGATGTTTTATGTAATTTTAAAAACATTGTCTTATATGACTAATCAATACCTATCAAACAAGATCTAGATTGTATATAAAATTTATTATTAATTTAAAGCTATCACTAGTTTTTTATACGGTTATAATAGAACAAGGGACAAATAAATCCGGACAGAGGGAGTATATAGGAAAATCGAGAAATGGCAGAGGAACATTGGGGTCTTCGTGATTACAATTTGCTTGATAAAAGAGTTTACATTAATTAATTAAACAAACATGAATTTGTTTGATACAAAGTTTACATTATCTGCTTGCACTTGAAATCATTCCGTGCATAGCATAGGATTAGTCGGGGAGCGCGAAAGCTAGCCTAGACACCTGATTATCAAAAACTTGTCCTATGCATAGCACAGATTCATGCTAGGTACTAGATATATCCATAATGTGGTATCCCGAGTTAAATCAAGAAAGAAATTTACTCCCAATCCCCAATCAACTTGCCAATTTTTGTTAAACATACTTGTGAAGTACTATAAGTTTTGCAATGGAGATTGTTTCCAACTGCTTGATGAGAAGTCTCCCCACACCTACCGTCTTGCATCCTTCCAAAATGGATTTTACGAGAATCCATTTAACTTGCCTCTCTAACTTTCATATCAGAGTGTGAAAGAAGGAAACAATTAGTCAAAGAGGGGAAAAGCTTGTACCCGTAGTCGGTAACAGCCTCAAACTCTGAAGGAAATCGTCGTAGGGGCAGAATCTGGCTCACCTATGTGAATATATCTATAAATAATTATTGACTAATTATTATTTAGCAATAAATACTGACAGAAAAATTATCTTGAGGAGCAATCTATCATTTTCATTTTCAAACGCATAAGGAAAGATTAAGAATTTCTTATATGAACGTTCCATAAAAAACACGTGTGTGCATACCCAAAAAAAAAAAAAAGAGATTAAGAAGTCACTATCCATGGAAATTTTTATTTTGACACACCTAAGGAAAGAATAAAAATTTCTTATATAAACTTTTCCAATTACAATAACCGAAATTTTTCCAATTTGAAATTAACAAAAGTAATGAAGAGTAATGAAGGAAAGTAACAATTATAATAGATATGCAATATTATAATACAAATTTCTGAAATTTTTAAGGAAAGTAACGATTATTTTCCGAAAAGATTGACAATTATATTTATTATTTAAGTACAATATTCAACCACTAGATTTCTTAACGAGAAAAGGAATGGTGTGTTTTTTTGGGTAAACAGAAAAGGAAAAGGAAGGATTTTGTTCGCATAAAACATCAGAATAATGGGGTCAACGTGTTACGAGAGTACATTTCTCAGTATCATGATCGTGCATATGCATTCATTATACCAGCTCCAAAACCTCTACATGATGAACAATGTACTCCTGTGGTGACATACGTGTTAACAGTTGATTGGTCCGAAGAATGTTTGTACCTATTCAAAGGTAATAAACACAGCTGCCTTCATTGCCAGATGATAATAAATATAAACTGATGTTGTCTAATGTCTTGATTTTAATATTTTTTTAATCTTATACATGTAGGACTATCGAGGAATGACAAAGGAGCATTGGAATCATTGATGATTTAGCTATTGGGTTAAGTTTCAGAGATATTTGTTTAGTTTACTTCTACTGGATTGTAAGTAGATGTCATGAATTCTTTACGAATTGTGACAATTTAAAATATGTCGAGGTTTGTTTGGTTTGAATTTTGATTAAGCATGTGCACTTGGATTCGCCCCGTGCATAGCACGGGTTTGATGCTAGTATATATTATTGCAGAATGAATTTTTGTGAGCAGGAACTTGAATGCGACAAGTGGCAGTAATTTATTAGATTGTTAGTTGAATTTTGAAGTAATACGTGTGACACAATTATATCACATTCCATAGATTCCTTTTTCCAAATTTGAAAAATTACATGAAATATCTTTCCAATTATTTTTTCATGGAATATCAAATATAGTAATACTTAAAAAAGACCAGTAAATCTCTGCATGATTTTGTATCTCTGCGGTGTGAAGGAAACGTTAAAAAAAGTAACCGGAATTCGATATGGGTTTATGAATATATAAAATCTATCACATAACATTTATATCAATAGAAGGCCACATATTAGACCTGTCCATATTAAATTTTTTTTTCATAATGCCTATTCTTATGAGTTTAAAAATTAAATTTTGATATCTAAACATTTAACTCATCCTTTTCCATGCACAGAATTTTTAAAAAAATGAAAAAGCTTTCTTTAAACACTTAAATGATATATCATTCCGAATTGAGTTCCACTCCTAAGTGTGTACTCTAGTCATATCTCTTATTATTTTATTTTATTTTTCTCTTCTTAGATCTAGTTTATTTAATTTCAAAACTTGAGATTCTTATTTGATGGACGTCTACTCCACTAAAATGAGATTTGTCTATTTGATTAATTTTTATTGTCATTAATTATCTCTTTAATTAATATGTATATATAGCATACATTCTTAAACTTTGTTGCTCCAAGATTCCTAACAAAAAATGATTGGTATGTAGAAAGTGATAATGAATGGATAAATGAAGTTTAAAATTGATTGCATGAATAGCTGCAAATTAAGTGCCACTAATTTATGCAAATTATCGATACAAAGGAAAAATCAGAGATCCTGTGGGTATTTTTTCATTCTCTTCTCAACTTAGAGCATCCTTATCAGAAGCACCAAATTTTACACCAAATTTAACTTCAAAAACACCTTTTACAATTTAGCAAGCCACTTTTACAAAAGTTCACGGAATCAGGCTTTTTATTCTAACTTTACCGCATTAAATTATTCTTTCTTTCTACTCCTACTCTCCAAAAGTAATATTAAAAAATGAACAGTGCGTGAATAGTGCCTCAATAATGTGTGAATAATGCCCTGATGAGTGAACAGTACCGCACCGAATTTGGTGGGGTACTGTAGCAAAGTTAGAAGCTTAACCAATTTGATTAACCATTTGGTGAGCCTGATTTTGGCTTATTTTGGGGGTTTGGCTCTCTACTTTAACTCAAAAGTTAAAGTAGAGAGCCACATAAGGATGCTCTTAGTATATATACCACAATTTATGGCTTAATTATGGAGTACCTTTTTCACATTTTTTTTCCTTGCATCAAAATGTGCTTTGGCATATGTCAATTCCACATTTAGTTTGTGAAAGAATAAAAACACTGTGCTATTAACTATTCCATGAAAGCTGCTGCACAATTTACATGCATAAAGATGTTTATTAAAGTTAACATTTATACTTCTATACTTTTTTTTTTCAATTACATCAATCATAAAAAATTATGGCACGTTTTTTTTTCCTACAGTGTTGACTTCAATTATTTTGTTGAAAAGTCACATACTTTGGATTATGATTTTATAGCCGATTCAATCACCATGAGAAATTCGAGTCAAGATGAGCAGATAAGAAATTAGAAATGTTATATTATTTTAATTCAATTCATCTGGTAATCCAATACATTTTGTGGTTGAAAATACAATTTTTTTAAGTTGATATTAAAAAAAATGAAAAATATATCATTTTATTTCATGTCTTCATGCATAGCACGGGTTCATGCAAGTATAGACCGTAGTAAGTATATTTGCATATACGTTGCCAAATCCTGGCATCTATTGCCGTAGAATTTTGCGGGGGCCGATTTGCATCAGAAGTCTCGGCCGTTTTTACACCGTGATGTGCACCCCTCAGCTGACCGATTGTATTTTGGACGGTTCGGATGTGTTCGGCAATTTTAATTTAATTTAGACATATTTTACGGGTAAAAAATCAAAACACATCTGAGCCGTACAAAACTCAATCGGACAGCCGAGGGGTGCATAGGTCCCCCCAATCCGGTGGGCTGTGCAAGGTTGGTTTAAGGGGTTGGAAACGGTGTAGCGGCTTACATCTGGATTTTCAACTGTTTTTCTTGGAAGTTTTGCATGGTTTTGAAGCGGCGTGTGTGGACAAGGGAAACACACAGCAAATTGAAAAGGTGGGGATGTGCTTGGGCTGTGTCAAGGATTTGTAGGTAATAACTTTGGCAAACCCAGGGTAGTTTCGTCAATAGGGTAGAGCTACATGAGAAAAACACTCCCTGCGGCTTTTATTATAGGTAGTAGATATAAAATAAAGGTTTCATATGCTTAACCATTATCTAGTTTTAAATTTCAGAGTAGCAAGGAACACCATACTCTCCTTTCGAAGGAAAAGAGCCCGAGTTTGAGTCCTCCATAAGAATGTACTAATTCATTACTCCTTTCGTCCCAATTTGTTTGTTCATTTTCGATACTCGTGTCATTTTTTGATTGTTATATCTTTCGATTTATAATTTTTTTTTAATTGTGAACACTTTGTATTGTAAAAATAATCGACAGCTATCAAACAAAATCCATATTGAAGATTTTTGGAGATTCATATTGAAAATATAAGCGATTGAAATTTGCACTAATATCCGAAATGGACAAACAAATTGGAACGGAGGGACTACATAACACATTAAGGTGAGTTTCCGCTACGGTTAATTCAGTATTCTTGGTATTTTAGGTATTCTCCCACAAATCATTCTACTCATATACATTACTCTTTGACAACTTGTAATCCAAAAATATGGTATTGACAACTCACCCTAAGGTCTTGTTTCCCATTTGCTAAAATGGTAATTCCATAAAATTAAATGAGTTGATTTTTATCAAATGAGAAAACCATTTGCTAAAATCAACACATTTTAATTGAAATGAATTGATTCTAGGAAATGATTTCTTCATTTTTAGGACGTAATTTCCTCATTTGTTAAAATCAATCAATTTGATTTTATGAAATTTCTATTTTAAGTAAATTGAAAACGAGGCCTATCTCTAACTATTACCCCTAACCCTTAATATATATTATCTCCTCCATAAAAAGGAAAAATAAATAAATTAGCGGGGAGCTAGGGAGATATAGAGGAAGTTAGGTGAAAGATTGACCGAACCTTCCCCTCACGCAGACCATCTTCTTCTCTCTCTCTCCACCCACCATAAAATCCCCAACTCCCCCATTTCCTCTCTCAGCTTGAACCTTCAAGCTTAAGAATATCTCCTCTTTCTCTCTCTCTCTCTTTTCTTTTGTTCCTTTTTTTTTTTCATTTCCATTTATACAAAAAATATCCTTCACAAATAAATCCTAATTCTGAGCTTCAACTATTATAAAAATATATTTAAAAATGCAGATCATTAGCCTCAAGTCCATGCTACACCCGTGTTCACCAACTCCCACCAACCGAGTCGCCCCGACTCACCTCAACATCCAATGCGCCTACCGATCCGACTCGGCCGCCGCCAACTCCAACTTCAGCGGCGGCATCGGCTCCACCCGATCCGACTGGCAGAGCAAGTGCGCCATCCTAGCCAGCAAAGTAGTCTCCCAACAACAGAAAAACGGGGACCACAAATCCGACGACATAACCGCCATGAACGGCCACAAAACCCTAGACCTCGTCCCGATAGAGAACCTGCCCAAGGCACTTACCATCGCCGACTTCTCCCCGGCGCCGATGCACGGATCTACCCTACGCGTGGCTTACCAGGGTGTGCCCGGTGCGTACAGCGAAGCGGCGGCTGGAAAGGCTTATCCCAGCTGCGAGGCCATTCCATGTGACCAATTTGAGGTCGCATTTCAGTCCGTGGAGCTGTGGATCGCTGATAGGGCTGTTTTGCCTGTGGAGAATTCGCTTGGCGGAAGTATCCATAGGAATTATGATCTTCTTCTTCGTCACCGTCTGCACATCGTCGGAGAAGTACAATTGGCCGTTAACCACTGCCTCCTTGCCCTTCCAGGTGTTCGGAAGGAGTGCGTAAACCGCGTGCTAAGCCATCCTCAGGTAAGGACTCTTCTGGATTGCTTGCTTTTACATTGATGATCACCTGACTGAAACCTAACGTCTAGTTCTGTGAATCTCCGCAGGCCTTATCTCAGTGCGAGAACACTCTAACAAAACTCGGCCTCAACGCAACTCGCGAGGCCGTCGACGACACAGCCGGTGCAGCAGAATACGTGGCCGCAAACAACCTCAGAGACACGGCGGCGATCGCATCCTCACGCGCCGCCGATCTCTACGGCCTTCAAATCCTCGCCGAAGGCATCCAGGACGATTCCTGCAACGTGACCAGATTCGTAATGTTGGCACGAGATCCAATCGTACCTAGGACAGATCGGCCGTTCAAGACAAGCATTGTGTTCGCCGCTGACGGCGTCGAAGACAGGGCGGGAACGGCGGTGCTGTTCAAGGTTCTGTCGGCGTTTGCGTTTAGAAACATCAGCTTGACGAAGATAGAGAGCCGGCCCCATCGGAACCAGCCGATTAGGTTGGTGGACGACGGCGATGTCGGTACGGCGAAGCATTTTGAGTACCTTTTCTACATCGATTTTGAAGCTTCTATGGCGGAGGAGAGGGCACAGAATGCCCTATCGGAGGTTCAGGAGTTCACCTCGTTCTTGAGGGTGTTGGGGAGTTATCCTATGGACATGACACCTTGGAGTCCCTCTAGGGAAAATTAAAACATTGCCAATTTAGAGATTTTAATTTCTTTTTGTGGTTAATATTTATTTTTCATTTTATGTATTTTCGATGTTCAGATTTTGAATGAAAAGACTAAGCCAGAATAACATATTTGGTGAATAATGTAATTTGAAAGTCGGAGTCTGGATTTTTAATTAAAGAATGACTCCGTTCGAATTTTATTAGAGAGTAATGCACTCCGCCCTCCTAATTAAGCCAGAGTAGTTTCTCAAAATAAGTTACATGGGCTCTGTTTGGTTTGAGGTTTTAGTTTTGTTTTAGTTTTATTGACATTATCATTTTCCTCATTTCTCTCTCTATCTCTCTCCACTCATTACACCTGCTTACATTATCAAAACTTTACTAAACTACAAACCAAACACAGCTTTGGTCTGTTAGATTTTTTTCTTCTTCTTCTTCTTCTTTTTTTTTTAATCGAGTTTGTTAAATTTGCGTCAAACTAACTAATGCACAAAGAAAATTGTTGTATTATACTCCCATTAGAGGCAATCTTTTTCTAAGATATTTCCTACAACAAGCTCCACTGTGATTATGTATTTTTTTTCATCTGGTGTAGCTCATACGAATATCTCAGCCTACTTAATTTGAGTCATTTTTTTTTCTTATTTGGGCCACAAATGAAAAATATTATACTAAATACTATGATAGAAGTTTCATAGTAAATTTTGCTTTGCATATTGCTTAAGTACTAGTCGTTCATGCACACCAGAAGTCGTCAAAAAATGTAAAAGATTTGATTTAACTTTATTCGTTATGGATTTGATTTTTCCATTATCGGGATAATTATCAGAAAATTCTTCTGCGATGATGCGTTTCACACATCGAATAGGAGTGCAGTATTTTGAGTTATAATTCGGGTCCAGAATGATGTGGCGATGGAGGTGAATTACATAGGTGGGGACCGTGGGGCATCTATTCGGGTCCAGAATGGTCCACAATGATGTGGCGATGGAGGTGAATTACATAGGTGGGGTATCCTTAAGCTTTACTGCGCCTGTAACGTGGGCATTGGGCAGTTTTGATGATTAAAGCTGGGCGTACTATTTTGGAGCCAGTGTAAAGTCCAATTATGCAGTTTTGGATCAATTTCTTGCTTATGGGATGTACGCATATTGGAGTACTAAAGTGTAAAAAAAAAATTATTTGGAGTTATGGTGTAAGCTTACTGTTTTCTCGTATATGTTGGTTAGCATATAAAGCCACTGGGTGGGACCCACCATATGTGAGAGGGTGTGTAGTTGAATGTGTGTGGCTCTATCACTATTCTTTTTCCCATGACTTCTGCAGTGTGGTCCATATCACTATTATTTTTTCCATGACTTCTGCAGTGTGGTCCATCTCAACCGTCCTTGATTCTATTGAATATCATGATTACCAAAAAAAAAAAAAAAAAAAAGAGTACTCCCTCCATTCTAAAATAAGTGTTATATACTTTCTCTTGCCATTTTTCAAATAAAAAATAAGGTACAAGTGCTTTATTTTTTTATTTGAAAAAAAATACGACTTTTCGTAATGAACACTTATTTTGAAACGGAAGGAGTACTAATTGACTAAGATGATGATGGGGATTATGGAAGTGTACAAGGTACCGTAGAAGGGTTAGGTGAGCAAAAGAGAGGAGACGCGTGATGGGAAATTGTATTTCTACTAGTTCTGGTGGTGGGTGGCAGATCGTGCTTGTCTCTTTGTTTGAACCTACCAATCATGTGGGAGTGTGATAGGTATGGATACGAGAATAGGACTGAGGTCTGAGGGGGTGTTGTGCAGCCACGGTGCAACCGCGCTAGCGTCGCTCCGACAATTGGAGACGTTCACCGCGTAGACCTCGTCAAATACTATAAGTGTACTAAAGATCAACTAGATTGGTTATTTTTAAGTGCGTCATCGGAGCACAAATACTTTGAAAAGAAATGAAATACAAATGGACATGGACACAAACACTGGATCAAAACCACTTTTTAAAGTTGTTTGTGTTCCAATGAAGCACTTAAATATATATGATCGAGTTGACTTTGGCACAGTTGTAGTAGTCGACGAGATCTACGCGGTGAACGTTCCTGATTGTCGAAAAGATGCCGATGCAGCCATCGCTACCGGATCCCTCCAAAATTAGCATCAAAATTATACTTTTTCATCAATAAAGAGATAACAGAATCCATTAAATCAAAACTCTGTTACAACCTATAAAAATGAAAAAAAACAGAAAGAACGAAAAAAGAGAACAAAAAATACATGAAAAAATTGCCGGAGCCATCATTGGAGTTGTCATGCGTATTTTTAGTGTTGTACACTTCACAAATACATGCAAAAGGCATAGGCCAACATTTAGAATAAGAATTTCTGTGGGGATGCTTTAAGAAAAGTTTAGGGTATCAATATTTAAGACCACCCAAATCATTTTGGGGTCTTTGACCCACAGATTTATGACCAACTATCGGAGTATTAATGCAGTTGATCCAAGTTTTACGCATTGAGAAACTCGACACAATTTTTCATATGTGGAGCATTAAAAATTCGAGGTTACCCATATAACCAATGAATGCATGTTGTTGTAAAATTTTATTTTGGGGTCGAAAATATGCATGCCGCCAACCTCGTTTGGGATATATTTTCGTTAAAAATCCAAAGTGGAAAACTCAAAATGTTTGCGATATATATTTTTAATCGTTTAAATATTTTTCGGCCGGTTTTTTTTGCCTAAAATTAGCAGTCTCCAAAGGGGAGTACCAATAGGGGAACCTGGGGTGATGTGCATCCCCATGCACAGCACTGTGCTGTGCAGCCTCATAGCACCATCGCGCCGATATTTTTTCGACGATCGGAGACGTTCATTGTGTAGACCTCGTCGAATACTACAATTGGCAAAAATCAACTTGATCGGATATCTTTAAGTGCCTTATCGGAACACAACTAACATGAAAAAGTGGTTTTGATCTAGTGTTTGTGTCCATTTGTGTTCCATTTGTTTTCAAAGTATTTGTGTTCCGATGACGTACTTAAAGATATCCGATCAAGTTGATTTTTTATATACTTGCAGTACTCAACTAGGTCTACGTGGTGAATGTCTCTGATCATCAGAAAGGTGCCGGCACACCGGCGCCATGGCTCTACAGCACGGTGTTGTGCATGGGATGCACAACTCCCCCCCTCAGTCCACCAATAGGAAGTGTCAATATCATTTTCCTTAAAAATACTTGAGAAAAAAATTCCTAATGGAAGTCATTGCAATCGTTTAAGAGAATAAAAACTAGAAAGAATCAATAACCAATACAATATATAAATGGGTAAATTTCACTTACCTCCCTTGAGGTTTCTAACGAATACAGACACCTCTCTACGCTTTCTGAAATTTTACTGCCCTCCTTTACTTTTCAAACTAATTATCATATCCCCCAATCGTTAGTTTAAGGCTAATGGTGTTAACTTTTTGCGTGAAATAACTGTAGTACCCCTAATATTATTCTCTACCCTAAATTTTTTTTTAAAAAAAATAGAGATAAAAAAGTTTTCTGAAAAAATTAAACTGTTTTTCGTTTTTCAAAAGCAGTTTTTAAACAAAAGTATCAAACAGATTTTTTTTTTCCAAAAAAACTAATGTTTGAAATTTTTGTGTTGAAAATAGTTTTTTGAGGGGAAAAAAACTAATTTAAAAAAAATTCAAACAGTTTTGGGGTATGAAAGTGCTGAAAAGATTTTTTTGGATAAAAAACTATTATTTTAAAAAACAAAGTTTTTAAAATATATTTTTTTCAAAAATATGAAAATAAATTTTTAATAAAAATTGTTTCAAAAACTATGTTCAAAACTATTTTTTAAAATAATGTTTTTTCAAAAACTAGTTTTTTATCCTAAAATATTTTTCAAAGCTATCGTATTTCAAAAAAAAAAAATTAAAAATTAGTTTTTTCCCCTTCAAAAATTTATTTTCAACCAAAATATTTCAAAAGGTAGTTGTTTTGATCAAAGATTTTGTTTTAAAATGACAAAACGGTTGAATTCTTTTGAAATTTTTTTAATTCTATTTTTTTTAGGGTGAGAATATATATTAAGGATACTACATTCATTTCACTCAAAAGTTAACACCATAGCCTTAAAGTAACGGCATGGGAGAATTTGGCAATTAGTTTAAAATGCAAAAGGAGGGCAATAGAATTTCATATAGTGTAAGGGAGGTCTTTGCATTTTTCAAAAACCTCAAGGGAGGTAAGTGAAATTTACCCTATTCAAAAAACTGTCATTAAATATTTCTCTTCTCATATTTTTAGCTGCAAATGTACTAAGTAAATTTGCATAATCAAAAGTTTCTCAACCATAGCCTTTTCAATAGACAACATAGCCAATCCATTCAATATCTCTTGAGCATCGACCTAAGGTAGGTTTTGATCAACTTTAAATTCGGTGGCAACTGTAATTGGAATGCTCAACAAATTATGTACGAAATCCATACATTCAGACATCAACGATCCATTGTTGTTCAAATAATTGAGCACATCAAGGCTTTCTTAGCTCTTTTGGTAAAATGAGCTAAAAGGGTTGTATTGTTTTTTAACTAAAAAAATAGAATAGCAGCTATAACAAGGATAAAAAAAAATGCTGATAAAAAAAAAGGATAAAAAAAAGAAAGAAGAAGGCAGTAGTCAATAGGTGAGGATATTCTAAAAAATAAGTCAGTAGGAGATGATATTTTAACTTCTTTTTTGACATTTAGTCCGCCTTAGTTTTTCAAAATAACGAAATATGTGCCAAATTATATCATGTTTGTGCACTTTCACACCTTATTTTTAAATTGAGCCCTTAAAAGCCTAATTACTGTATGGAACTATATTAGGGGCCCCTAAAATTAGCCAAAATTTGGGGGCTTTAAGTGGTGGCTTTATAGACTTTAACCCAAGGTTGGCTGTGAGTGTAATAAACCAACATCCTCTGTCAGGTTTCGTGCTTTAGATGGAAAGTGGCTTTACAGACTTTAACCTATGGTCGGCTGTGAGGACGTAATAAACCAACATCCTCTGTTAGGTTTCTTGCTTTAGATGGGAATGTTATGAACCAATGACATTACACATAAAGCACCTTACCTAACTATATGCAATTCACATTTGAGTCTAATCAAAGTTAGTTGAAGAGTATTAGCATCCACAAAATGTCTTTGATATATAAAGTTGTTATCAAAGCTAGGCCTTGCTTAATTAGAGATGGTGGGCCACCTTTTCAAATATACTATGAGAAATTTTACAATTCCCCTGGGTATTTTTTTTTTTTTTTTGAACTGTTGTCCTTGGGTATGGTTGAGCACCATTTGAACCACGCAAACATGTGAGGTCCACTTCGAAATGTGTAAACTCCACATATTTGTATCGTCTAAAATCGTGCTCAACTATGCCCGAGAGGCATTGAAAACTTTCTCATCAAACAAATATCCAGTACGGCTTTGTATTCTCCAAATTTTCTTTACAATTGGGGACTTCAGATTTTATATGGTTTGGTGGACTTGACCTGAATAGTTGCGTACGTGGCTATTGGTTTGATTTTTGAATTTAGTATTGTGAGGGCAGAGGTCGTGAATAGCTATATTTAGAAGTGCAAATAAGTCTAGCCAAATTTTGTAGTGCTCAAACTTGGATCCTTGAATAAACAAGCCTAGCTAAAAGTCTAGCTTAATCTCGAATTGCTCTTGTAAATGAGAGCCCGGTTCAATTATCAAATAAGTCCATGCAAATGAGCCAAGCCGAGTTTTAGAGTATTGAGCTTAGTTCATTTTCTACACAAGCTTGAAAACTCGATTTGAGTTCGCCCCAATTACTAAACGAATTGCATCGAGCCTCAAACTCTTCGCGAGCATCTCAATTTATTTGCAGCTATTTTACCAGTAGTGGTGGATTTTTCTTAAATGTGACCTATCACAACTTAAATATTTTGTTAGAGAAAGACATGTAGTGAAACACAATTCGCACTTGAAAATAAGAACGGAACATATTATTTCTATTTTTACAATAGATCCCTTGAGTTATGGTGTTGCAGGTATTCCTGCGTTCTGATCGGTTACATCATTTAGGTCTACTGTATCGGCATTGCTCAATGATTAATAAAATTTTCTTTCTATTTTCGGAAAAAAAAAAAAGAAGATCCGTTGAGTTTCTATGTTTTGAAAATGCCCACCTCTATATAAACTAATTATGTATTAATTACTTCTAGTAGTCCTTAACACTAACCCACTTCATTTATTCCATCGTACTTTCTCTCTCTCTTTTTTATTTTATTTTACTAAAGAGCTAGAAATATCATTAATAAATGACCTGGTACAAATGGAGTCACTGTAAGCTGAAAACCAACATAAGCAAGACCAACCAATGACTAAATAAGACCAGCTGACAACTTAACTACCTAATTCATCACCAGTATCCGGGTAAGAAACAAAAATGGCAAGCACAAGCTTATATTTTACTTTTGCTTTTGTTATCTCCTATAGATATTGCATCTACCAATCATGGTAAGTTGGTCGTGTGCTAGCTCCTTTTGGAACAACATCGATACCTTTGTAATAATCTAACTTAACGAACACACTAACATTCTATCTGCTGGGAAAAAAATATCCAACACTCGGTTCTCTTAGATAAATGAAATATAAACTAATAGCGTGAGTCTCACATAATTTCACCAATATAAAATGATTATGTGATGTTGCTATTCGACACACCTATTACCCCAATATGCAAATTGCTTATAGTATGAGATGACTTGCTCATGTGTAACTATTTCACCAAACCTTAGCTAGATAAGTGGGGAATGCAACTCCAAGAATTCTCCCTCTCAACCACGAAAGTGTTTGCGTTGATAATTAATGAAGCTGATGCCAGTGTTTTTTTTTAATAATTTGAGGATTATTCATGAATGTGGACTTCGTAGTCATCTAGTAGGTCGAGGTGATGTCTATTGTTTGGTGTTACGACTGCAAAATTTGTTGAAGTGCTCTTAGATTTGAACACGTGTACTCCATAGGTGTCTTCTTTTTTTCTTTGTCGGCCAGGGAAGTTCAGGCCAATTTACATATATCTCGACTAAGTCCTTCCCCGGTCTGGTAAAAAACAAGTCATTCACGCCGCCACTAGGAGATATGCAAAAAGTTACACTTTTTATGTGGCCTCATCCAAAAAATCAAACATTGGTCAATGGCTCAATAGTGTAAGAGCATCCTAGGGCTCCTATTTGTGTCTGAAGTGCTTGTCAGTGTCTTTTCTAGGGAGGACAAAATCTGCTGGGAATGGCTACAATACACACCTGCTAAAGCTGTTATCGTTTGCAACTATTGTATGGTCTATATTGTGCTACCTCATTGGCAATCGTACCATTTTTTAGTGTATCCTAAATTTTCAACAATATTTTCTATAATTCATAATATTTTGGTGCATCTCATAACTTTAATAATAATAAAAAAAAAATCGTACTCCCTCCATCCCTAGAAGTGGTCCAATATTTCATTTTGGGCTGTCTCTTTACAAAAATCAATGTACTTTATTTCATTAATTTCCAATTTTACCCTCTTTCTTTTAGTGACAAGAACAATTTAAATGCCAAACTGTAATGATTATGGGCAAAATGGGAAGGCAAATGAATAAGTCTAATGATTATGTCTTGAAAAAAAGTTGGAATCCCAAAGTGGCCTTAACTTTTTGAGACGGAGGGAGTAACTTTTATTAATAAGAGGTAATTGGTTCGTAACTTTTATAAAAGTGAGTATAATACACATTTAAATAGGGGTGTGTACTGTAGTCTTTCCCAAATATGCTATGCACTTCTCATGAGCAAAAATTACTCATCATAAACAAACAAAATTTTATAAACGCACCGGAAAAGGCCAGTCAACCCAAGCCCAGAAAAGAATTAGATCTCTTGGCCCATAAAAATCTCTGCTCCTAGCCTGTTTGTTCCTGAAGATTGGGCTGAAAGGACCATATCACATTTCTGACCTCAACAACTGCACTCGGTCTCGGCCTATAATTAACCCACATGGGACCTTGGCCGTTTTGAGTTTTTTCGGCCCATCATTACTATCTGCATTTCGTTCCTCTTTTTGCGTAGGGAAAATTGGAAAAATGAAAAAACCAGTAACCATCCAATCACTATATTATTTTCCGAAAACAAAACAATAGAAAATTTTAACCGAGAGGAACGCTGGGCGGGAAATACGGAAATTGTTTTCCCACGCATCTGATTTTTCCTCCATCTTGTGAAAAGTAAATGTTGCTAATTTTAGCTTTCTTTCTAGTATATAGAATTATAAATTTTTCAAAGAATATCCCCTGTATGGAGAAACAACAAAATTACAAAAATAAAAAATGAATAAGCTGAGTTTTTAAATAAGTTTTGAAACTCTTAGTTAACCAAAAAAAAAAGTTTTGAAACTCTTTGATTATATTAGCTTGCTTCTTGTCTACACGACTCTAGCAACTGAAGCGGTGAACTGATTAGAAATGAATGTTGGATAAATAAGAGTCTTAGTTACTCAAGCAACCACTTCAAATTTAGCTCGGTAAGTTTGGAGTACATATAAAGCAACATGCTCGAGAAATGAAGTGAGCTTAAACATGTTTTTCAAAACTCTGTATCGTACTTAAACATCTCAACCAGACCTTACACTTTGGTTCTATCTTTATGTCAATAGCGACCCCTAAGGGCATTTTTCGTGCCAATAGACAAAGAGACATTAAAGGAGTTGGATACGCCTTTTGAAAGGCGTCACAGAAAAACCGCAACTTTTATTCTTGACCCGGATCGTGGGAGAGATCGGGCCATAATCTAATAGGGGAAGGCAACTTCTAGGAAGAGGGGTACTTTACAAATAGGGAGCAGTCGTTGTCCTACAGGCCGCCTCTCTAGAGGAATTACAGTTAGTTTGCTAGAGAACGCTGAATCGGAAAGTAAAGTCTCATATGTGGCTGTTGTGCTCCACCGTTCTTCGGCCATCCGTCCTGGTGGAGTTAAAAATGTGTTGTTATATAACATAAAAGTGTAAAAAATGGGTCCCATTTATGTGTTATTATGACAAAATGTGTTGTTAAATTAATGAGTGTCATAGTGGTAGTGTTAAAAAATGGTGTGTGTGCAGACCCACCCCCTACTTTTTCCTACTTTTCCCCCCTCTCCACTGTGTCAGACCCACCCCCACTTTTCTGGATCCGGGGTTGCTGCTGTGCAGCCTCTGCACAACACCTGCTGCGCACAATCGCAGCCGTCCACAAGTGTTTTTAACGGTTCGGATTGAAAACAAATTGTTCGCGCGAACAATTCGTCTATGTTGTTTGAAATCTAGGCCGTTCATCCAAGCAACCGACGGCTGCGATTGTGCGCAGCAAATGCTGTGCAGAGACTGCACAGCAACAACCCCGCGTCCCACTTTTCTATCTCTTCCTCTCTCCTCATTCGACTGTGCATATCACAGTTGACTCCTGCACCAGTTCTCTTCCCCTCCTGCCACAAGTTAACAACAACTTAACTACACTACTATGAGTCAAAAAAAAGAAAATGTTAGCTAACTGTGGTAATGACCGACTAATTTGTCCATCTAACTCCACCACTACGGATGACCTTAGTTTGCTACAATTAGTTTTCTCAAGTTCTTTCTCAAATCAGGTCAATTGCTTGAGAACTCTTAGTTAGGTCCATAACGCAAAAAGTAAAGTCTAGTCGCATAGTCAACCGGTGCACCCCCTCTAACTTAAGAACGTAAAAGAAAGAATCAATTGTGGTAGTGGTCTGCCTTGGACCTCTTTTGTTCACTTCTTCCTTATTCCAGGATTCCCCCAGTATGACACAAATGCAAAGGCGCCGATTTTGTGTAGGGAAGGGGGAGCAGAGCACAATTCTCCTTGGAGGGGGGTTGGTGGCGGCGCAGCGGCTCTTGGTCAATAGTTGCCTCTTCGTTCCGCTCATGGCGGAAAATGACCATATGCCCATAAAAACTCACATATCAACAAATGAACGGAGAGTAAAGTAACATAATATAGTTTCATGCTTACTAAACTAAAATAAGGGGGACACGGGAGGAAAAGCTAATATCGCTAGAGGGGTTTTCCCATAAAGTGGAATGGAAGGCTACGTCACCTGCCTCTGGTTTTTCTTTTATAGAGTGAGGTTTAGGGTTCAACTCCTATGGACAGAATGTTGGTCATCATAAAGAAATACTAATATTCGTAATATCTTGTATGAAATAAAAGAACATTTTCAAACTTTCTATACAAAAAGGGGGAGCTCGACTGAAGTAATTCACTCAGCTAACTAATAACCCTGGTTATAGAAAAGTAGAAACTTTAGACTCGACTAATTTATCCCTCATTTCAATGTGAACCCGGGGCTCTGCTGGCCCTGCCGAGCACATCTCGGCCATCCAAACATGTTTTGGATGGTTTAGGAGTTATGTCCAGATTCATTGTTGCTAAAATCTCCTCCCCACTTCATTTGCTAAAATCATCCACTTGATTTTAGCAAATTTCCATTTTAGCAAATGGAAAACCAAGCCTTAAATTTGAAGGAAGCTAAACTATCCAAAACACTCTTTGGCACTCTTCAAATTTAAGCCATCCAAAACACATTTAAATGGCCGAGATGTGACAGGGCCTGCCGGGCGGAGGCTCAGCAGTCCGTCCTGATGGAAGGGAATAACAGAACAGATGGCACCAAAACCAACTGGATTCGACGCTGTGGTATTTTGTCCTTCATTGCGAGCCCATTGCATTGGAGTTAGGAATTAAGATTCCCACATCATACAAAAGTGGTGGGTGGTGTTCTGGCAAAAGTTCCACAGGATTCCCTCCAAAAAGCAACAAACATCACCCTTGTACATAGAAAGGGTCCTTGCCTTTCCCCTCTTGAACCGAAATCTATCTAAAAATTCATTCAGGTTTTCTTTCTTTATTCTACTGCAATTTGTATCGTTCCAATTTTATCGAATGTCCCGAAGAGACATTTCGATGCTTATTACACAAATGTGCAATTTGGGACTTCATTGGGTTTTGACATAAATGCCAAACTTCGCTAAATTATAGGACAAAATATGAATCAATTTCTGAATTACTTGTGCTGTAATGCGTGAAAAGTGGTAAAAATATCAAGAATACCGAAAATATCTCAGTGGAAACTCAACCTAAAAATAAGAACATCAAATCACAAAGCAATGACCATACTATACAAGCTAACAAATCTCACTAACTAACGGACCAGACTACGCGTACAAAAGTGTAGTGTACAGAAAAGGTATTGATCGGCTTGGGAACTCACTTTTGGGTTCCACATGAACAATCCAAGCCGTTCATTCAGTACGTTTTCTGTACATTACACTTCTGTACCCATTGAATTACCGCTACCTTTTGAAATCCAAATGTGAAATGTTGAAAAACAATGCAAGTATGGAAAGGAGTGATAGCATGACAGCAGGGACTTCAGGCACTGTCAGCAAAAGTAAGAACCAAAAAAAGACGGGACTGCAAAAAGACTACTTAATATGTTCAAAAATAAAATACAAAGAAAATAAAATAAAATACAAAGTTTTGTGTTCCTAATCCTTTGTTGTTCAGTAAATGCAAGTTTTAATAATCAGGTTTGTCTAGTACCAGCAGACACAGGGATTTTAAATCTCCAGCTCATATCCCCAGAGAATACCCACCTTAAAGAAAAACACATTCTCTAATTTCTCCAAAGAATTCAAACCCACCAACAGCCTTTGTTTAAATTTCTGTTATTCCTTCAGCAAGCAAATGTTTATTCGAATCTCCCCAAACGAGAAGCACAATCCCAGCTTCATTTAAATATAAAACCATTACCATTCTTGATTGAAGACTCATCATCATAGGATACCCATTGGAGGAGAACTCAACATCATTGCCAATGAGCCGCCCGATTCGCACGTCGAACTACCAGGCCGTATCTGTTTATCATGATTCAGAGGAGAAATTTATGCATTGGAAGGAGAAACTAAAATAACAGAATGCGAGACGATAATGAGAAGAAGCTGAACTATTATTTTAGTCTTCCTATCATTTTTCCTTGGACTCGCCAAATGCCTCCACAAATCAACAATTAAAAAAGCAGTTGAAAACACGCCTTGGCATTATCAATCATTCTCAAAATCGGAACTTTAAGTTCTTAGGAAATGGTTCAACAATGTATATGAAACTAAAAATCCCTCGCATTTAATTCTCACTCGTGTATAAACTGACTGACTAACTTGGGTAATTTGTACGAACAGAGCCGGAATAGAGTGCCAAGTGAATAGGAAAAGGAAGGAGAGAAGACGTATCATAGCTATGATGCAATCAAGATGACTAAAAAACTTATGCTATTTGAAATGAGGAATTGATATTGGCACTCTTTGAATTGTCAATGACACTCTAAGAGGGGAGTATCAGAGAAATTGACACTCCCCTCTTCGAGTGCCATTAACAATCTGGGGACTGTCAATATTAATTTTCTTGAAATGGAGCCAAATATTTATATCAAACTTTAAGAAATCGTAACTGGGGATGAATCAACCGTGCATGTGATTGCATTGAGCAAACCCATACAACAATTCTCTACCACTAATTTGAAAACCAAAAAGTAGTTGGATGAGAGAGAATATAAGAGAGTTTGGCGTGGCACCACATTTGCACTGAAGAAAAGGAGGGGTGACCTGAGACTACTTTGAATGGGTGGAGTGGCCACTCATTGGTTGCTTCCATGTGGGAAGCAATTTCATTGATGGGTAACTAGTAGTTTCCATTACTCTGCCTTATAAACAATTTTTTTTTTTATAACCGGATGTCCCGGCCACCTTGTGCATATCTCGACTAATTCCGATGCCCTGGAGGTAACGGCCGGACGTAACCCTCAGTGGCCTCAAGAGTTTGCTAGCTAAAAGATTCAAACCTGAGACCTTTGGTGAAAGTAAACCCATAAGTCCCATGTAAGACAACTTTCCCAACCCCTTGTATTGCCTTATTAATAATAGTATAAATTTATAAATACAGATATGTATGTTTGGTTCTTGTCTAACTTTTAGCCATTTTTCTTTTCACACATAATTTCGCTTTTGCTTATGGGCCAATAACAACTTAAATGAACTAAAAATTTGATTGGCTCCATCTAGATATATTCAGAATTTCTAGATTTCTTTATAGTAGTACATATATTCTATACTCCGGGAAAGAATCTTTTAGTTAAACATGACATTTAAAATTCTCGACATAAACGATATCAAAATAATTTTCCAACACGTGGCAGCATATTAGTGAAACATAAAGCAGGTGGATATGGGAAACAGCTATCACTCTCTCCAAAAAAGGTTGACTTGTATGGACTGTCCGCCCACTATTGCACCACTACCCTGACAGCGACTATATGCATCCCTCCCCCTCGGCCCTCCCCCCTCTCTCACATAATTCTATTAGTCAGGGCCGGCCCTGAGAACAGGCTGTGTAGGCCCGGGTTTGAGATTCATAAAAAATAGCTCATTGTTTGGGTCCCAATAGATATACCTTTGAAGTTGTATTATATAATAAATGTAGCGCATTATATTACAAAAGCAATGTTAGAACAGTGGAAAAGCATCACTCTTGCACCTTTTTGGACAGGGTTCAAGACTCCACAGCCCCCATTTTTTGAATTTCGCTTACTGTGTTTGTTGTACTATGTTTTAAGTTTTTTTTAGACTTTAATTCCCTTTTAGTGTTGTTGAATTAATTAAGCCGAGTCTTTGGTACTAAATTTTGACTAAACACATTACAAATGTGAATAAAGAAAAACAAATGTTACATTATGTAATCTTATTGTAACATTTAAAAAGAATATTATTTCTTGAACTTTTATTTACTAAAATATATAGGGCCCTCATTTATAAGTTTGTCTAGGACCCCGAATTTCTCAGGATTGGGCCTGAGATTAGTGGTATTGTCACATGAGCAAAACTAGTATAAAATGATGATGATGGTGGGTTGGGCCCTCTTGTATGGTGTTTGTATACTCCGTTAAATACCTCATTTGGGAGAAGCTTTTTTAGTGCGGGTACCACGTGGCGTCCAACTGGTACTTTGCAGTCAATCAATACATGTCGTTTGGGATGGGGTCCTCCGTTCGGTATAGCTATGGCGCTTGCCACATAAGTCACATGGGTCTATTTAGTACAACATGATGCATTTCGATTGGCCGTAGGGTATCATGTCTTCGCGACATGTGGTACCCGCTTCGCACCTAAAATTTTTCCTATTTGGGGGGCTTCACGTGATTCAAGAATCAAGAGTGGGTACACCCCAATCTTTGCATGTATTTATACCAACGCATATGCCCCCTTCACCACCCCAAACTCCCAACACTCACACTCTCTCTCTCTCTCTCTCTCTCTCTCTCTTCCAAAGTACAAAACTAGTAGCTGAACAAAATGAAGCAAAATCTCCATTCTATTGCTCTTCTACTCTCCCTTCTTTTCCTTATCACCACCTCACAAGCATTAGCCCGTTTCTTAGCAACCAAACAAGGTTTGAAAAGACTTCCTCCTCCTCTTCCTACTACTACTACTACTACTAGTTTTTACCTATTTTTGGAAACTAATAATTGCATATTTTCCAGGAGTAGAGGAGCAAAAGCCGAATGAAATCACCACTGGGGGTTCTGTAATGGAGACAGAAGACGATGATTGGATGAATGTAATTTCCCTTCCCTGCTTGCAATTTTGTATCATCATTTATTTTGCAACTGTTTTTTGACTTTGAGACTTATGTGCAGCAGCTAATGGGGATGGAGGATTGTCAAAGTGGAGACGAAGAGTGTCTAAAGAGACGGATGGCTGCAGAGGCTCACTTAGACTACATCTACACCCAACACCTTAAGCCTTAATAGGACACAGTTATTAGCTAGTCTGTTGCTTAGTTTCCCACAGAAATCTGTGATATAGTGATCCATCAGGAGTTGCTTAAGCCAATTTTAGCTTAACCATGGCCCTTTTGAGCTTCCATCAGTATTGGGTTTGGTTTTAGAGTTGTGTTTCGTTATACCCATGTAAATGTATTATAATTGTAGTATTCAATCAACTATAAATGTGTCTGTTTGCTCTAGAATTCTGATTTCACGGTGCATAGTTTTGCAAAACAAAGTCTTCTGACTCTGTAGTACTGGAAGAAAGAGATGGGTGTGTTGTACTATCGGTGAGTCGTTTAGCAATACCCATTTCTTGGGTGTGTTCAGTAGTCCCCAAGCACAACCACGTAGTGTTCCGGAGTCCGGATTACTTTAGCACGTAGTCATGGACCCCGCAAAAATGTGTCGTGTTGGAGTGCCCCAAAGCATCACGTGGCGGGGCTCCGAGAGCACTGAATAATTAGACCCGTGTGTGTGTGTGAGAGAGAGAAAGAGACAGACAAAATAATGCAGGCAGAGAAAGCGGGGTTGCTACTGTGCAGCCACCACACAGTGGGATGCAAGATGAAATCTGGGCCGTCCATCCAGGCAACGGACGGCCTGGATGTGCATAGCATGGTGCCGTGCGGTGTCTGCACAGCAGCGACCCCCCTTCCGGGAAACTATAATCTTCTAAAGAGAATCTTTCGCTACGAAAAGTGGTTCGAAATTCTAATGAGGAAAGCTACAGAGAGACTTCTGGATCTTGGTAGGTAAACTTGATGAGGTCAGAACTAAACATTAAAACAATTTATTACTATACAGTTGGGGAGTTACGCTCAGTTAATTTGAAGAACCACCATTAAAACCAGTGTCCCACAAGTTATTGTTAGGTGATATTTTTATGGTACAGTAAGAGTATCTTCTATGCACACAGCCAAAATGGGTTGTCGATGGGCAAAAAAAAAAAGAAGAAGAAGAGAGAGAACTTTCTATCTTTTGTTGCTCCAATTCACATGCCAAATAAGTTGCCAAATTTTCCCAATGCTAAATCTTGTGTCAGAAAAACGTTTGACATTTTTGAAACTAACTTTGAAACTTTTTTATGAAAACAAACCACCCAATCTTGAGGGAACACAGAAAAGATATTTTCGAACTAATGTTGCAATTGAAAAACTATCAAGAGGACGGGTGTTTTTTTCCTTCTAGACCATTCCTCTTTCTTTCTTTTTTTTTCTGTCTCCAAAAAACACAAAGAATTGAGTTGGAAGAGAAAAGGATTGGGTAATACATTCAAATCCAAAAGTTTAAAATGCAGAAAAAAAATTCATTTTTTCGAAACTATGCTAGTTCTCTGCTACAAGAAAATCACTAAAAGTAGAGGCCAATATAGTAAGACTACACATAATAACTAGAGGAGTGTTTCAAGGAATGCTGTGGCCTACGGATCTGGAGACAAACAGAGGATAGAGACTCCTGTAACAGATAAATTTCAGCCCTTTTTCATCTCACCTCCATTTTAAGCTCCACTACACTCTGTAGAAGGGTAAAATCAAAAAGGACACGTGGCATGCATTTCAAAGGACACGTGGAAAGAGATTATCGAAATTTGGACTAACAATGAAATTGCCTCGAGTTGGACAAATTCGGAACAAGGCAAAGGACCCAACTCCGGAGTGACCAACTCCGGATGGGCAACTCCGAAATGAGCAACTCCGAAATGAGCAACTCCGGATTGAGCAACTCCGGAATGAGCAACTCCGGATTGAGCAACTCCGAAATGAGCAACTCCGGACTGAGCAACTCCGGATTGAGCAACTCCGGATTGAGCAACTCCGGATTGAGCAACTCCGGAATGAGCAACTCCGGAATGAGCAACTCTGGATCCGCAACCCCGGGTTCTGGGTTCTTTACTTTAATTTATTTATGAAAATAAGGAAGTACCCCCCTTTCGGAAACAATGGCATTTCCAGAATTTTGAAATTCCAATCATATCAAAAACTCATCCCCCCATTTTTAGTACAAAAGCGGAAAGCGGCATGTTTTTCTCCGAAGAAAAGGGGCGAAAGGCTTCTTTACCGTACCCGAAAAGAGCATCCGATTATACCATTATTCTTAGAAAAATCCAAGGAACAAATACCGGCACTTTTTATCGGCTGAATCAAAACTTTCAGAAAAAAGTTACTTTTCCATACTTAGCCAAATTTTCGAGCAACAGACAAGGGTGCATCGATCAAGAGGCGACCCGACGGGGACACAACCTATACCATTCGAGTCCCGGATGAGAGACAATGATGAATGAATCGATTATGATTCCCCAAGATTTTGGACACGACGAAGAGAGACGTCGGCCCTCCGAAGATGATCCGACCCGGACGATGAGTCCGCCCTCGGCCGACTTGGCAGGGTCCGAGTGGAAGCCATTTGGAGGCTTGGTCGCGGTATTGGCATGACCCAGGAGGTCATAACCATGCCGCTCACGCGGTGATGACAAGGTAAAGACTCGACCGTGCCCGATAGCGGCAACGGCGAGACCGAGACAAACCTTGACCGCACCGTGTACTCGGGATTACTGGAGATTTTGTGGTTTGGTGGCTAGGAACAAGGGTTCGTCGCGGAGAGGCACCTGCGGAGTAACGCTCGCAGGGGCACTCGCGGAGTAGCACCCTCGGGACCTTCCCCGCGGGTGTCGCAGCCGCGACCTGACAGTACGGAAGGAATATTCGCGCACTGTTTGTGCGACACGTGTCCGGACTTTATTAGTCCACTTGGCCCAAAAGAGAGGTCGAGTGGCCTATAAATAGGGCACTCTCCCTCATTTGGAGGGGGGGTCTTTTAGAGAGATTCAAGAGCGATTATAGAGAGAGAAAGACTCTTTCTAGAGAAAAGTCGCATTTGACTCTTGCTAATTGGAGTGACGAATTCCTGCCAAGGGTCTTCCCTACTGTTTTGCCTTGTTCTTCACCAGTCCATAGATTCTCCCTTAGTCCCTCAAGTTAATCATCCATTATTCTCATCCCTAGTAAACTAATCTTTGATTTACGTACTCTACGAATTTTACCCTCTTACACACTCTTTCCCCTAAAGCCCTCCATTTTAGATTTTTAGTCTGTAAAGAATCCATACAATGGTTCTGTATAACAATTGTTTATCATCATCCCTATCCTATTCTGACTTATCAACTGAAGAAAAGCACAGCTAAATAGACACTGATCCATTGATCATTTTGTCAACCAAATAGTTTAATTTCTGTTAAATTTTATTGTAATTTCCACTATCTTGGCAACCATAACAAGCATAACTGATTTGTCCTTCCATTATTGATACTGTATGTGTCGTTATGTTCAACTTGAGGACGTAGTGGAGGGGTCCAGCATAATGTTTGTAATTCCAAAAATAACTATCTTTTGTTTCCTATTTCTGCTAAAACGCCAAATAACTGCAGTGGAGTGGTAGGTACCATGTACTCCTATGTATTTGACTAGGGTTCAAATCTCACTAACTACAACTAACGATACTGACCGTCACCGAGCAATAAAAAACAAAATTAACTTAAAACTTAGTATGGAAGAACAAATAAGAGAAAAAAAGACACTGCAGAAATGAAAACATTACATACCATGTAAGGATGTAATTCTCCAAGGGCATCTGGATAAGATAGCTTCCAAGTTTGTAATTTGGTGCTCAAAAGTAGCTGAACGAAGAAAAAGTTACTACACAGCATGAAGGTCGTGCACAAACCTTATTATAGAATAGACTTTGTTGTAGTGGAACCACAGCCTTGCATGCACTGTTTTGAATATATTCCATTGGGTAGGGTCTACCCTTGTCCTCTTTGCTTCAAATAATGGAAGGTGTTGGAGAATAAAATTATCAGGGTACCTATTTCAAAATATTTTAAACGAAAGACTACAAAGAAGCAGTAGAAATTGACAGTAACAATGTAAAAATGCAGTAAGCTGTAAAAAATTCAATAAAAATTCAATGTACAATGCCGTTCTTCTATGATAACTTAATACCACTTGAACTCGAGCTCAGTACATAATGGAGAGTTTTGTCCCTGATTTTAGCATCATTTTCAGGAATATAGTGTACGTACAAACATTTCAAGAGAGTGGAAAAGAATCAAGAAAGAACACTGAAGCCACATTTAAGAAAAAGATGAAGTAGAATCGAGTCTGGAACTAAGTCTCCTATCGAAAAGTTCGAATCAACGAAATTCCACTAGGCCCACAATAACATGTTTTCCATTTTCATGCATAAGCGAATCAATTAGGTGGAAATGGTGTTTTCACGTAAAACGTAAACATTACACGTTACAACAATGAAGAAAAAACTTCTGTATTGAATTCGATAAATGTGTTCAACCAACAGAGAGTTTATTTGGATTTCAAAACATGCACCAAAAACATGGACCTGATTATTAGTCAGCCATGACAAAATTTCTGTTTGTGTCAATGGAGAGTAAGAAATTGGATTCTGCAAGGAATGTGACTAAACCCCTTCTAATGCTAATTGATCAACATTGACTTGAGGTCAGAAAGTGGAGGTAAAACTGTAACAATTTAAAGCTAGCCACCTTTTAATCTTTTATGGATCTATAAAAGATGAAAACAACACATCAACGAAATAATCCATACTTTTTCATCCGTCCAAATAATGATGGGATGACAGACCGATTGATTCGGCCTTTCGCGACCACTATTCTAGTCTTCATCATGCCTATGAATCATTGCAACATCCTATTGTTCAAATTCCCCTCACTAAATCTTCATTAGAAGTTTCCTTCTCAAGAAAATTCAATTAAGACATCAACAAGTTGGGTTGCCAGAATTGTCCGCTTGCTAATCTGGGCTTGCATAACAAAAGACAGATTTTGAAGCAAAGAGTAAGAAAAAAATTGATGAAAGGGGTAATGCTTTACAAACAAAATTCTGTGGCAGAAACTTTCATACATACTTATGTAGCATTTTTTGTCCTTTCTTTTCCAATTTAGATACCGACCGTATTTGTTGCCTCATGTCAACAGATGCCACTGCCATAACATTCTAGATGAGATTTTTACGTAAATTCTGTGTTTAGCATTTTCCTGCTTGAAAACAAGTACCCATAAAGGAGCTATCTACAAAACTTGCATGACTCAGACTCCACTCGTTGATGTTAGGCAAAAGACCCCCCCTTATCAATGCACAATCACGGCCCACCACCCCTGCCCCATGATTCCAGCCACCCAACCGCCTTTTTTCTGCAGAATAAAAGATAGTAGAACATATAATCCAGTAGTAGGAGTAAGTCGGTGGCCCCATTGAGATAAAGATGCTGGTGTACAACCAGTTGTCAGGCATCAAGAAAAGGGAAGAAGAGAAAAGAAATTAACCTCGGATGTTGATGTCCACAGGCTAGTTGATGTGGATGATACAGGGCCATTTTCTTGCTCACAAGTAACACAATGAGAGTTTTTACTACCCAAGGCTAATTAATGATTTTACGTTTCTAGTATTGAATTTCTCTTCGTTTTTAATCGCAGATTAATCAGGAGTATTTTGATTTGTTGTCTTTTAGTACTTAGGATAGGATTATACCTTCCCACAAATGTCATAGGCTCTATAGCCTATGAACATGAGCCTCGGGAAACCTCGTAAACACCTTTTATTCTACATAATAAAAGAAATACACTAAAGATTATGAAAATTATGTCGCGGCCCAGGGTCCTTGAAAAGAAAAGTAGATTCATATGACCTTTACATACGTAACTGCACTCGACATCCTATGTGATATGTGACATCGGTGGTGATACAATTTAGGAACCACATAATAGGAGTGGACCCAAAGGGCAAAACCACTACTTAGCGATCTGTATTTTATATAAACCTGAAAAGGGAGATGGATAACCTCCTTTCCCCATCTATACCTGGGAACCAAATTTATCTGATGTTGCCAATTAGGACTAAGTATTATATCCTGCCACATAACCAGTGATTGCAACTCAACCTGTAAGTATTAACTTTGAGGTTGTGGGCTGAAACCTCAAGACAAGCTCCTTGTGCAAATAATGCTAAAACAATGTGTATGTACCAATCTACGCCTCCCATAGGCGATTAGATTAAACTTTTCATAGCAATGACCCAATTTATTTAAGGAAAAAACCAAAGTTAGCTCAATGGACTGTCACTAAATACACTTTTTGACCGGTAAGAGAGTGTTTTGCACTCTTACCGGTTCCCTGATAGAGCAGAACACAATGACTCATATGCCTGCCCCAAATTTTGGAGTGGGTAAATTTGTATGCATGTGCATCCAAGTGTTGTCAGATTTTTTTGGATTTTGGTTGGAAATTAAGAATAACACCTGACGTCTAGACATAACATGATGAGTCAGTGTATTCAGAAATGAGTCGTATTTTCAATGAAATCTAATGTCAATAAAACAGTAGATTTCATTGCTGTCGAGTTAATTAACCTCAGTGGCAGGCTAGGGCAAGAAAATTCCAAGTAAAAAAGGAGCAAAATAAGTTATCTAATTACACATCAAACGAAAAGTTCATTCAATTAGACGAGGGATAAACTAGGAAGAAGACGAACATGGGAAAAAAAGCAAGGAACATTGACGGTTGAATATAGTTTAAACAAGAGAAAGTTCAACCTGACTCATCTCAAGAATATACATCGGGACTCATCTTCTGAATTTGAAGGACTGCTACCCCTCTCTCTCTCTCTCTCTCTCTCTCTCAGACACACACATACATCTGTTCCCGCCGTGAGGAAACTGAATCGCCCGGGGAAGAAAATTCCGGTTTTCCCCCTGCTTATAAGCTACTAGTAATAGTATCGTTTTGCTCCTTATAATTAGACTCAATTATCGTTTAATCCAAATTGTTATCCGGCGTCGTACATAGGTTATGTTTGATAAAACTGAAAGCCAAAAAATTAGTAGGTATTAAAAACTGAATGCTGAATTATTTGAAGTAATATCAAGAACTGAATTTAAATAACTATTTTGCTATGAAGATAAATAAATTGAACTTAAAATATTTGTAATTTTTCTCTTTTAATTAATGGACGTCAACTGTTTGTAGTCATGGTGGCGGTAATGTGTGGTGGCGGTGGCAGCAGTTGGTAGTCTGGGAGTGATTGTTGTAGCGAAAGTGGTGCGTTGGTGGTTGCGATGGAAGTGGTGAGGTGGAAGGTAATGGGTAGCGGTGGAAAAAACGATCGTGGTGGGGACTGGTTCAAATGAAGATAATAGGGAGCAGTGTAGTAGTCGTGGTTGTGAATTAGTGTCTAGAGAAGGTGGAAGAGAAAGGATATATAAAGAGATAATAATGGTTGAAACGGTAGTTGTGGTCTTGGACGACGATGTCGGTGGTGGTAGTGACAGTGGTAGCGACAATGGTAATGGCGATGGTGCTGGAGTAGTGGTGGTGGTAGTAGTAGTAGCACATCGTAGAGTGGTTGTGGTAGTGATGGAGATGATGGAGTGAGGGTGATAGCAATGGTGGCGGTGAAGTGGTGATAGTGGTAGTTGTAGTATTGATGGCGATGGCGACGGCAACGATGGCATGGTGGTGGCAGTGGTTGCAGTCGAGTGCTGATGTAATAACAACGATGGACTAGTTAGCGGTGTCGGCGGTGGCATGGTGGTCATGATGGTGGTGGCGACGAGGGAGTAAAAGTCGTGATGGTGATGACAGCAATGGCATGACGGACGTGATGGATCAGAGTGGTAATGGTGGTGGCGAGGATGGAGTAGTGGTGGTGGTGACATCGGTGGCATTGTGGTGGTTATGGTGGTAGTAGTGGTGGTGGTGGTAACGACAGCGACATTGTGATGGTGGTGGAGTGGTGGCGGCAGTGGAGCGTGGTGGTAGTGGTGGTCGGAGTCGTGGAGGGTGGTGGTGGTAAAAGAGTGAGTGTATTGTGAGAGAATGACTTGTCTTGAAAACCGCAATAAGCAAACAAAAAAAAACCATAGCAGAGAGCCCGGAGAACATCTATCAAAATTCCCAACATAATTGACTTCCGTCAATATCCATGTTTAG
This sequence comes from Vaccinium darrowii, assembly GCA_020921065.1. NCBI lineage: Eukaryota > Viridiplantae > Streptophyta > Magnoliopsida > Ericales > Ericaceae > Vaccinium > Vaccinium darrowii. The sequence goes on from CM037156.1 coordinate 33,006,725, forward strand.
AAAGCACGAGAAAATTCTATGCAAAACTAAACTGGGTCAGCTCCCCTCCAGACTACAATCCACCAAACCCCACCAAACTTCCCTTCTTTTGCCGCAACACCCACATCAACGATTTGAACCGTTAACCTTGTAGGTCATGTCGATACCACCTAATGCAAAAAACTAGCACGATCGGACATGCTTATAGACATAAGCAAGTTGTAATTTATGACGATGTATATGATTTTTAACTAAACCGTAAATAAAATACATACTGTTCATATACTTTGTAAGTTTTTGATCATGCTTATTTTTGGCATTACTGTTGTTATCGCGTGACCTTACGAGGTGAACGGTTCCCATTGTTGATGTGGGTTCCAGGTGGGGCAAAACAAGGGAAGTCTGGTGGGGTTTGGTGATTGCAGCCTCTTGTATTAGAGCATCACTAGTGGTATACTCAAATATGGATACTCAAATATTGTCACGTCACATTTTGAGTATTCATTTAATGGGTTTATAAGTTTGAGTATCTACCCTTGTACAATGGTTCATTTGTGTCCATAATAAAAAAAAGTATTATTCACTCTATTTTTATTCATAAAATGGGTATAACTTTAATTTGTTCATATATTTTTTTATAATATTATTACCATTTAAAAGATATTCACAATACGTTTAAAATGAGATCAATCTTGAACATATTTTGGTAAAGATTAAAAATTGATGATTTCAATTTTTGGGAGAAAAAGTGCAAAAAAATTGAGTTTTGAATTAAGTATTTGAAAAATGGAGAGAGAATGTTGTTACTTTTGATACGGTGTGGTCCCCAAAATTTGGTTATTGAGGTTTGGTTATTGAGAAAGATTGGTAATTTTGAGTATCCAAATGCCAAAAGTTGAGTATTTGTAACAAATGTTGTTAACTTTGAGTATTTATCCAAATACCATTGTGAGCCTCTTTTGTGTATCAAAATACTCATCTTTAAGTATTTTTGTGTTTGAGTATACCACTAGTGATGCTCTTAGATTCCTCCGAGCATCAAGTTTCAGCCTCATGCCCAATTAGGTACAGTTTATATGAACAGTGAATGACATGAAGCATTCTCTTATTTGTTCACCAGAACAACCACCTACTCATCTTGATCGTGAAATCTCTCGGACAAATGAGCAGGTGCTCTCACACAAACAAAACCTGCAATTTTCCAAACACATTAGTGCGATGGACACTATAATTAGTTGTCAGTTATAGTTTTAGGCAGTGGCGGAACTAGGAATGTGCATTAGTGGGCTGCCTTTTCAACAAAAAAATATCCTAAGGAATGTCGGATAATACAAAAACTTTTGTGGTAAAAATAGTAAGAAGCTAACATATTTCTTAAGAAAGTTATTTATATAATGGGGTCAGTTCCCCTCACATAACCAATAACACCACATTTGACACAACAATAATCGGAGCCCCACGCTAATGATCGGAGCCGTTCAATTTGTTTAATTTATGTTTTCAAGAGTACATGTAAAAAATCACTTATTCAGATATCAGTAAGAGAGTTTGATCGATTCTTTAACAGTCTAAAAGCAATTCAATACACACTAACTAAAATATCAATTTTAACAATCTTACTCCAATCGCAAAGACATTTTTTTCCCAAATCTTATTCCTAAATCTCCAAATTCGAACTGTGTTGTGGGTTTTATCAACAGAGAGAAGAAACCGGGACTGGTGCCAAAATATTACATAATTGCTAAAGCAATGCGTATGGCAAATGAGTTAGCCACTTTTGAATTTTGGACATTTTGCATTAAAAAGTTTTAAATATTTGGCATTGGATCTCATTTCACAAGTGCAGTGAAATTGTTCCAATATTTGAAAGAAAAAGTTGAGAAAGAAACAAGATATTCAAATCTATTGGAGTGATTAAAGTAAATCACCAAAAACAACGGATAAGGCATAATGAAAATTTTAAAAAAACGTCTAAAAATAAAATGGAGGCCCGACTTTAGGTTATCAGCACATCAAATCAGAAGGTAGTAGGTACACAAAGGTTGTAGCTTGTCCCTCACCAAAATTGTTCCGCAAACTGTTTGGACATTCTGATCTTGAGCATTATTACATGAAGAGCATGTGTCCCCATTGCTGAAATGTGATTCCTGGGAGGAGTCACATAGCTTTCTGGGTGGTTTGGAGGAAATTGCAGTTCCACCTGATAGACATTCAACTTGGAATATTGTTAACAATGTGGATCTGTTAAGGAGCTAGAATAAGAATCATAAGTCTCACACACAACCATTTAACACCCTAACCCCCAGCGGGGCAAAAAAGAAAAGAAGAGATGATGGTCCTTTCCACAGCATTAAGGATCACATGTACCAACTACGCTCTATGCAGGAGAACTTGTTTAGAGCTCTTGAATTCAAGCTTTTCGAATCATGTTTTCCATGTTCATTAGGTACCTGAAGTCCATATAGCAAGAAGGTATGGGCTAGGTTTATCAGTCTCTTGCTTGTCAAACTATAACAACACACAATGCTTATCAGAACGGTTTATTGATGCATGATGCACAAAGCACACTAAAATAACTGTACAATGGATAGGTGCCTCGGACACAACTTACCCCGTCAAAATACGGTGTGAATTGGGAAGTCATAGCTGCATTAGAAATTCATTAGCATAGGGCATTGTTCAATTCTCTGTCTCATAAATAAGCAATAATTAGGTATATAGTAATATGAATCTATCATACCAACCCAGCATACGTTCATTCAAAACGTCAGACATATCACAGCTCTAGATTTAAACTATTATTTATCTGAAAAATGCGTCATTACATGCGTATTGAAAATGGGGCCTCGTGTACCTTAAAGCTCTTGGCTTTGAGTGCAGTGTTGTCCTTAAAACATTTTTGTAACCATAGCTATTAGTAGTGTGGTGGTCAACCAATTTTATTATGGAACTAACCTCTACACATCTAATGATTCTGTATTTGCATCAGACTAAGTTTGAATATTTCTGTGGACGTTTGAAGATGTGAATTCCATACTTACACGTGATGTATTGTCCGTAACCAGTTAATGTCCGTCAATTTGGGTAGGGGAATTGAAGCAACTTCTGGAGTTAGAGGAATGAGAGCTTTCGAAATGTCAACCCCTTCAGGTGGAATATTGTTTATGTCAATGAACTCCTGTATTCTTGCTCTGAACTCTTCAGCATCTAGTCTGATAGTAGGTAATATGATCCTCAGGATAAGCAAAAAGGTCTTCAATATCCCTCTCAAGATACTATGTAGATTCAGGCTCTAGAGATGGTGGATGTTCAATAATAGGCTCACAGCTCTTGGTTTCGTATCTTGATTCTGAAAAGGTCGCCGCAGGAAGTGACTTAGTTGCTGGCATAATGGCCACGTTTTAATTTTGAACAGCTTCATATGGAACAATTGAAGTCACCGTATTTTTTTCTTGTGGCCCTGGTAAGGCAAGCCTAGTATTGCATTAGTAGTGTGGTGGTCAACCAACTTTATTATGGAACTAGACTATACACATCTAACTATCCTGTATTTGCATCAGAATAAGTTTTGAATATTTCTGTGGACGTATGAAGATGTGATACTTACACATGGTGTATTGTCCCTAACCAGTTAATGTCCTTCGGTTTGGGTAGGGGAATTGAAGCAGCTTCCGGAGTTAGAGCAACGAGAGCTTTCGACATGTCAACCCCTTTAGGTGGAATATTGTTCATGTCAATGAACTCCTGTATTCTTGTTCTGAACTCTTCAACATCTAGTCTGACGGTAGGTAATATGATCCTTAGGATAGGCAAAAAGATCTTCAATATCCCTCTCAAGATACTCAGTAGATTCAGGCTCTCGAGATGGTGGATGTTCAATAATAGGCTCACAGCTCTTGGTTTTGTATCTTGATTCTGAAAAAGTAGCCACAGGAAGTAACTTGGTTGCTGGCATAATGGCTAAGCTTGAATTTTGAACAGCTTCGTATGGAACAATTTAAGTCACTGTATTTTTTTCTTGTGGCCCTAGTTAAGGCAAGCCGAGTACTGCACATAGTATGTCATGGTTCAGTGAAAAGTGCTTGCAGTAGAAGACATGTAATTTGAAAAACAGTCAACCCAAGCGATCACATGTTGGCATGTAATATGCCAGAACCATGTAGCACTGCACATAGTATGTCATGGTTCAGTGATATGTGCCTGCAGTAGAACTATGTTCTAAAGTGGACTGTTGTGGCTTTTGGAATTGCAAAACACAGTTAACCTAAATGCACACATGCAGCCTATAATATGCAAGATCTAGAACACTACCGAATCTTGCTGCTATATTAACATTGCCAAAAGATGAAATCAATGTTCTTGCCTATATGAACGAAATCATTTCTTCTTCTTCGTTTTCCTTTTCCTCTTTCTTTTTGTTTTTCCATTTTAATTCGAGATATAAAAAAAGTCATCTTTAATATAACACGATGTCTAATAGTTGAGATAAAGACAATCGTATTGCAAAACTAAACCGTAGTTACCCTAAACCCTACGATGCAGGGTGTTGAATTTGGAGGCTTGTCTTCTAGCTTTATCACTTCAGTTCAATAATCAAAGCGATGCATAGTGCTTATATTAAAAAAATCAAACCTTGCGAATGCGCTAGCAAAGTGCCTACACTCGCTCCTCATAGGACATGCATTGCAGTGCAGTTTGCGTTTTGTACTTTTAGAATTTCTCTCGTCATATAAATGAAACTGTGAAAAAGTGAGATGCAATAACAAAATCAGAATGAGATGATGCCATACCTTTCCAAAGGTAATCATCTAATAATGTACTTCATGCCTGACCACGAGTTTTACTAAAATCTTCCTGGAAAGGCATGATGCCTTAGTGTCAAAAGCCTCTCAACCCCATTCCTTTAAAGCTCTGCAAGCATTCCCTAAAAAATATGGACAATTAACATAATAAATTTTCAAATAATGCTGACCGTCACTTGGCCTCCCCTCTTAATTCCTATATGATGCGAACTTGTGAGTCATCTAACTGGTAAATGGTTTCTTACTAAGCTTTGTCTGGTGGAACAGCTCTCACCCATTCTAGGTTGAATCTTCCATGATTGAAACCTCCATACAGAATGAAGGGCATTGGACAAACGAAGTTGTCCTTGTCAAATATTTTCTTGATATACCTTAATTCGTTTCGTGAAACTACATCTTCAATTGTTTTTTGTTCACGGTCAAAGTTTTAAAACCTCTAGAATATTGTGAAGTGGCATAAGAAGAACTTCCACCCACATGGCTTTTCCCTTTTCTGTCCACAAAAACAGGCCCCTTTTTTTCCTGCGATTTTTTCACCATCTATCAAATAATTCTATCCATGCAGTGCTGCTTTCTAAGTTCCCACATGATACCTAAGTTCAAGAAGAAAAGAAAAAAGAAAATGTCACCAATCTCAGAGCTTGAGAAGGAGCTAAGCAAACCAGAGACAAAATTATGAAAATGTGAAATTGTCACGCAAATTAATTTGTTGCACCAAATTAATTATGGCAATCATGCTGACTTCATGAAATAATTTCTCATTCATTCTTTAATGAATTTCATTTATTTTTCAATGGTTTATGTTGTTCTAATTTAATATTTTACTTTTGTTGTTTTAAATAATTTACATTTATAGTAAATAATTAATGTTGGAGAGATATAAGGAGTTTGTTTTGACCTATTGACTTGGTCTCCTATTTTTACTCCAACAAACAAACCACTTTCCTATTTCTAATTCCTATATAATAGGACTAGTTGGTTTTGCTAATGAGATTACATCTTTTTCGTTGGTTATAATGATGACTTTCAGTTCCTATTTTTTCTCCAAATAATCAGATTAACCTCAACCAACTAACGTACATTTGGTTGCTTATAAATTAGACATTTGGTTTGTGTTTTAATATACAGCAACAAAAAGTGATCCTCTTCCTTCTGACATATAAACCATTGGCCTTTGATCCACCATACTGCCATCATTTGAAACACCAAACCGAGAGCATAGATTCTTTATTTAATCAATATTCAAGTGCTCTATATCATCTACTTCACCTCTTCATATATATTGCCGTAACTTTTATTACTACTGATTTTATTCGGATTTCGAGTGTCGGGAAACAACTTGGTTCGTGAGTTAACTTCGCTGCACAAAAGGAGGCTCGTAGGTCGTTGTATCTTGGGGAAGGAGCGCCATTCAACCCCGTGCAGAAGGGGGTGTATCTTTCCTAAGGAGAGCGCAATTTTGCGTGCCTCGACCACCCCACAGGCTTTTCTAATCCCTTCTCTACTTATCTAATTTTCTTAATTTGTTTGATGCATATTATTGAGAATTATTGTTCTACAGAAATTCCTGTTTCATATATTTTCCCCAACAGTTTAATCCCTTTACTTAGAAGTATGTAAACTCAATCAGACCCACCTCAAAAGGTTATCAGTTCTCACTTTATTTTTTGCTTAAAGTGTCAAAAACTATGAACAATATTATCCCATTCCAACATCTAATGCACATAAAGGCAGATAGTGATAATTCCAAAGAACAGAGGCAGAGCAGAGAGTAGAGAGAGAGAGAGAGAGAGAGTAGAGAGAGAGAGAGAGAGAGATCGAGCTCGAGAGAGAGAGCTCGAGCTCGAGCGAGAGAGATGGCATTCTCAGGGCCGCCGGAGAAGATCTCCTCCTTCCGCCACATATCCCCCTCCCCCACCACCTCATTCCCCCTTCCTCCAGCCCCTCTTCCCCTATCCTCTCCTCTTCCCTTCTCATTTAATTCTTCCCCCTTTTGGATTTGCCGGTGACTCTCCATGCATGGTTGGATCTGCTCTCCTTCCAGTGTGAGCGGCGACGGCGTGATAGCAGCGGCAATGGCTTCGGCGGTCTGTTTTTTCGTTATGTTTTTCTTCTGATTTGTTTAGTTTTAGGGTAGGTTTTAGGGTTTTTTGGTTTGATTTGTGTACTGTATGGGTTTGATTTAATGAATTTTCTATCTATTCCTCCAAATAAACATCTAATGCACATGTACAACGTATAATCCATTAATGCCAAACAAGCAATCACAAAAAATGAAAACCTATATCAATTAGAAACACTCGATAAATATCTCTCTAATGATTATTCTCATTTCTCTCTATCTCTTTCCACTTATTATCATCTCTAATTATTATTTATTTCTCTTTTCAATCATTAATCCAAAAATCATTTTCAAAACTATATCAAACACTAGCTGAAAACTGTATTTCTTAGTTTTTTTTTTTGAATCAGTCAAGATATCATATCAAAGCCATCCGACACCGATTACATCAAATGACAGGAATGAAACCTAAACTACTAACAAGTGAAAAAGAGAACGGCATTAGGCTGACTAGGCTACCAACTCGTAGACACGCCTGCCGAAGCAGACCCGACACTTAGGGGACGGAATGATGAATCCTTTTCAAATGGTAGCGGTAAGAATCCAAACAGATTCCCAGATCAAACCATAGCACAATACAGCATAAGTAATCGGAGTAAAAACAGAAACAAAACTAACTAATCAGCAAACCCAAAGCAAACTGGTACAATCCGAGACTCACTGAGTCGCGCCTTTGAGATGCACCGAGTCACACTGAGTTTTACCGAGTTCGCCGATCAATCACTTCCCTGGACAAGACCAAGCTCCCTTAGCCGCCGCCCGTGGCATAGGAGAGCTTTATTAGCAGGAGGGGGCAGAGACACCCAAGATCAACCCATCGTCAGATCCGTGTCAACCCAAGTTAGGGGACGGAAAAGGGAAAGGAGCAAAAGGGCGGAGGTTTTGGGTGAGGAGGGGCTGTGGAGAAGGGGTAAGGAAGCGCGGAGGTGAAGAGATTGGAAGTAACGGTCACTGGCGGAGAGGGATATGGCAGTCAAGGGTGAAAGGGGAAAGGGGTTGGTGGCGGAAGGGGGTTTGATGATGGAGGTGAGGAGACGACGAACGACCATGGGTTGAGTGGTGGGTGTCCGGCAATGCAAGGAGGCCGCCCCACCCCTCAAAATCTCAAACGGACAGAAGGAAAGAGGGAGATTAAGGGGAGGAATAGGAGGGGAAGGATGGAAAAATGGCAGAAACAAGAGAAAAAAAGGGGGGGAAGAAGGTCGGAAGTTAGGGTGGAAGTCGGCAAGAAGGAAGGGATAAACCCTAGGCAATCTAACTTTTAGAGAGAGAAAATTACTCCCTCTGTTCAAAAAAAATTGGCCTACTTTTTTTTTTAGCTGTTTTAAAATATAAGATCAATTTAAAAATTTCAACAAAGAAAAGTTGGTAAATTCCATTTCTTCCCTTGAAATGCTTTTAACAATCAAAACAATGAGGCCAAAAGAAAAATAATTAAAAAATTTAAAGTTTAAAGTGCGTTTTAAAATTTTGAAAAAGTTCTTTGATTACAATGGCCGCAAGATTTTTCGCTAGAATAGGAGTTAATCAAGTTTTGAATTTAAATTGTTTTCCCAAAAGCGAAAAATCTTGCGGCCAATGTAATCAGAGAACTTTTTCAAAATTTTAAAACGCACTTTAAACTTTAAATTTTTTAATTATTTTTCTTTTGGCCTCATTGTTTTGATTGTTAAAAGCATTTCAAGAGAAGAAATGGAATTTACCAACTTTTCTTTGTTGAAAATTTTAAATTGATCTTATATTTTGAAACAGCTAAAAAAAATGTAGGCCAATTTTTTTTGAACGGAGGGAGTAATTTTTTTCGCTCAAAATTGAGGACCAAACACAAGGTGGCCTTTTTTTTCTTTTCAATTTATCAATCAAAAAAATAGCACCACCACCTTTTTCCCTTCCCGGTAGCGGGGGAGGAACTTGTCTTCAGCACGAATGGCGCTTCTCCTTCTTCTTCTTCTTCTCTCTCTCTCTCTCTCTCTCTCTCGTTTCATCTCACTGCTCTCCACCCTCACCGCCTCCCCTAATTCCTCTCTCTCTCTCTCTCTCTCTCTCTCGCAATTGCGGCCTCCACATCGACGGTAAGACCTCTCTTTCTCTGTCCCTAACTGGAGTACCCCATAACTTATTAGTGTTGTCTGTAACGGTCCGAGAGAATGGTGACCAAATTAGGGCTGCTTTTAGGTGATGATACAAGTAAAGTTAACCTCAAAATAACTTTTCGTAATAAAATCGAAGCCTTCGCAATCGGTTCCTGTATATTTGGGGAGTGATGGTGTGATGTTTCAGAGTTCTAAGCCTTTGCCTTTCAAGTAAATGGTTTCTTTATTATTCGTATAGGTAGATTTATTTCAGATTTATGTCAATTTTCGGCTATATTCATTCATGTCTTATTTAAATTAGGAGACGTATAATATTAAATGGAATTTTCTATCATGAATCTCTGTTTGGCAGTTGTTTCGGAATCGATTATTCAGTAACGCGTCGTTTCGGTGTTGTATTTGTTTCTAGCCCGATGGTTTTCGTGTACTTGGGAGCATGTTTTTTGATCTATTGAAAAATAGGTTGATTTTTTATCAAGGGAACTTTTAGAAATGAAGTTCCGTGAAAATACTTTGAAAACTGACTGGGAGAAAGCCAATTTCCAAGGTTGATTATCAACTGTACTTATCGGTGATTCATTGGAAACCACTCAAAAACAGAATTTATTAGTTGTGTTATTTTACCAGAACATGCTAACACTTAGTTTTGCTTTTTAGTTGGCCTAAAAAATGCTCAGAATTTAATTAGCTTTCCACGTTCCGTTCATGTTGAGATGAGATGTGTGAAATCTCATTGATAGCTCTCTGTATGATCTATATCTTGTTATAAGCATGAGTCTTAAGTTCGTCAAAGTGTAATCTCTCTCTTTTACTTATATTCTGTTCCATATTAGAAGAAGACTTGTAATTCTCTGCTGAAGGTTTAATCATTCTAACTTCTAAGCTTGAACTTGAATAATGAGAGTCTTTGGTGTCTGAATAACTAGATTAAACTCATGTTTTTTAGCGTTGCTCGTGTTTGACTAAAGCAATATGGGTTTTTGACTAAAGCAGGTGTCTTGATAACATTCGTGGACTTAGGAGAGGAAGAAATCTTGCAAGATGATGGAGAGGAAGAAAGGGAGAAAAGCCCCAAAGGTTGCAGCTCGCCATGGAAGGTACTTTGTTTGTAATAGTGGCCAATAGAGAGAACAATGGAGGTGGATTATTCCTTGTGCAACGCCAATGCTCTGGATGCTGAATGAAAGAAGCATGGTAATGTGCACATAAATCAAAATGATTCTTGGGTCTGCCCTCTCTGATGCCTTTTGGCTTTGATTTGAGGGCATGATTCCGCAGCAAACGCGACGGTATAGGGGGATCACTGTTTCAGTGGTATTCTGTGAGCAGCCACTTTGTGCATTTATTGCCAAAGGTTAGGTCTGTCTCCAATCCATCTGTTTCAGTGGTATTCTGGGAGCAGCCACTTTGTGCATTTATTGCCAAAGGTTAGGTCTGTCTCCTATCCTTCCCCCGCCCATACCCCCAATTATTGGGGACTAAATGGGTTATGTTATTGTTGTTGTTGTTGTACGTGTCAGTGTAGTAATATGTTCCTGTCGTTTACTGTTGGCCTATGCATTCTAGGATTCTTTGAGTGTTTTTAGATAAGATAAAGTGGAGATAATGTTAATATAAGAATTTTTCAGGTGTTAAGACTTGAAAGTTGTACCTTTTTTTTTTTTGGTGCTACGGAAATTGTTTAAAGTAGTACTTGCCATCAGGAAAGGTGGCAACGATTGCTTTGCTAGTGCAAAATTGTTATATCGCCCTATGAGTTGAAACCTCTTAACGCCAAGGCGAAATTCATTGTACTAGTGGTATCACATCATCATTGACACTTTTACCATTATCCCATGGTGAACATCATGTATGCTGGGCAAACCCCACTATGCAAATGTGGTGGACCGGTGGTTATAAAATGGGATGAGTTGGACTGGATATCTACACATGGACAACGGGGTTTACTACTCTATATTATTGGAAGGTGATAGTGTGTTTTAATGATGAGGACAGGTTGTAATGTGTTATTTTTCCATGAATGCCTCTATAAAATGTTTTTGTGATGGCAAACTGATTATATTCATGACATTTTGTCAACACCAATAAGTACAAAGTTAAGAATCAGTATTGCAATTCGTTGCAACATAACCAACCATCATTCTTTGATCTAGTTCTGGCGGATTGGGTGAATGGATGGGGCATTAGTGAACGAAGAAACAAAGGCTGTATGGGTAGAGATATCAAATATGCCTCAGGTGTAAATATGAAAGGTTGAAAATGTCCCCTTTAAGTTTCAAGTTTTGTTTGTCAATTAGACATTACAAATTCAAATCTTTTAAGTTAGGGGCCGAATTTCAATAATTGATAGAATGTGAACCAAGGTGTACATAACCCTTTTATTAATGTTACAGATTTGAGGAGATTAGAGGTCTGCTAACAAGTTTTAAAAACGAACCCCCAAGTTCTTGCTTACACAATACCAAAAGCATGAATATACTAAACACTCCATTTTCTTATGGTTAAGCACCGCCAAAGTTATCATCCAATAGCACTTTGTATGTAAAATGCTTATGAATTCTATATCTGGTACTATTTGCATTATTATTAATCACAACCATTCACATGAAAGGAAGTAACATGAAAGGAAGTAAGACTAAGAGTTATAATAGGCAACTTGTCTAAAATTTTATCTCAATAGTGTAAACACTCAGACACAAGTTTCAGTAGTCTCTTGCATTATTGAAAGGATTCGGTAATTGTGTTTACACGCATTACATATTTCATTGGAGTACCAAAGTAAGCACTTGAAACGTTCTACCACAATTTGCGCAAACTCTTACCTTTCCATTAGCTTTTTACCCTTTAAACATGCTACTATCCTGCATCAGTTGCAATAGTTTAGGGATCCAGCTTTGCTACATATTCAATGTACTTTATGTGCTACAAAAATATATGAGAATTGATGACACTAACATATAACCAATTCTTGATTTGAATGTAGGAAGTGTTGTACAAACACAAAAGCATAATCATAATCTATGCAGAACGGATACAGGACACAATAATTCTAAAAAATGGGGACACACACGTAGGGCTGCAAATGAGCCGAGTCATTCGCGAGCAGCTCGAGGCTCGGCTCGAATTAAGCTCGTTCAAACTCGACTCGGTTATTAAACGAACGAGCTCGAACTAAGTTTTTGGCTCGTTACATAAACGAGCCGATCGCAAGCCACAATCTGCTCGCGAGCCGTATGTATACATATACACATATATGCATACATATGTATAAGCCATCTGCCAAGGGCAGCACTAGGAGGTGGCAACTCAAAGGGTTGCGCGCCAGGGATTTTAAGCTTGTGGAGTGGTGGATTATTTATAGGAAAGAAATGGTAGCTGAGCTCTCAGTTGGCTGATGTGGGACTTTTGCGTTTCACAACTAAATACTCTATGAAGGAGAGTTCTCACCCACCAAGGTAAAACTCATCAGTCCCACATCATAAGTTTTGGAAAACTTTTTAAGAGAGAATCCCATATATGTGCATCACTACCTGATCTTCTCTCCACAAATGGACGCCCACATGTCTTTCAAGCTCACGTGAGCCGAGCTTGAGCCAAACAAATTTCTTGAAGCCGAGCTCGAGCCTATCTTCAGCGGCTCGTTTCTAGTTCAAGCCAGTCATATTTCTAGCGAGCCGAGCTCGATCATCGCAAAACTCGGCTCGGCTCGATTACACCCTTGCATGCGCATGTCCGGGGACATGGCATTTTGTGTTGATATAATCTCTTTTGTTATGCAAACATAGGTTATAACCACAAACCACTAAATATATACGTTAGGATTCCTATCGAATGCAATATCAACCGGTTTGTAGACATACATTGATGTCTTATATTACACTTTTAGCCTAAAACTTTCGAAGTGATCAACATTTTACTTCGAGAAAACTTTCAAAAATTATAAAATTGACCTTGCCGTGTCCCCCTAGCTTGTCCCAAAGATATATTATGATTTAATGGGTATGGCAGGTGGTGTGTCCCTAGAGTTCCTGGCACGGATACGGCGATCACTAGGATTATCGGTGCTTCATAGATCATAATGCTTGGGAAAACGAGAAAATGTTTCGCAGCATTTACAAGTCAAAAGAACATTACTTAAATAGTTGTTTCCCCCTAATGCTAAAGTTTAACAATGGAACATGTAAGACATCGAGTAACAGTAGAAAGTCTAACTCTATAGCACAAACCAATGTATTGAACATCGTTGACCTTTTAACACTCGTAAAATTAATTTGCCGGTTTTTTATTTACCCCCATTTTAGTTGTTACTTTAAAATCTTAATTTCACTCACGCAAGTCATGCTCAACTTCATGTTGCACAAACCAAGTAATGCGATGTACCTACAACAAACTAATTGTAAACTTATAGATTGTGAAGTATTATCCTCAAGATATGTACCATGCAAGTTCTATTCACAGTCGATCTCCTTATTCTTGACAATTAAGAAATGTATCGAGTTTGCTATGGAACTTACTATTTATTGGATGGGTTCCTCCAACAGTTGGTTGTTGTCTTGAATTTCTTGCTAATCTTCGCACATGAGTCAATCAACGCGAACGAACCGTTCACTACTGAATCATCATGTGCATTACCTATTCATGTTTAATGGAAGATGCTTAACAAAGTTGACTAGCAATTGAGTTGTCTGGGATGTAGATGATGAACTCTTTGGATAATTTGATATGAAACAAAAATGGATAGCTATTGACAACTTTAGAGGAAAAAGTTGGCCAGCATATATTACCTAAAGTAACACGAGTAGTCACTGGGGCAGATGTTGTTGAACTGTCTGTGTACATTAAAATGAAACTATCATTCTTCTAAATTGTTGTCGATGGAAAGTGTAAGAAGCGAAACTGTAACTCACCAGCATTTGGACCGTTTCCCGTGATAGTTGTCTGATCATGTCTCAAACTTCTAGCTAATCGCCGCACATGAGTCAAGCGACGCAAGCCATTTAACAATGAATTGTCATGCTCATTACCTACAATTATCAACCAGCATATGATTGACGTAACGAGTTTTAAGATTTCGGTAAAGAATACAGAATTTTACCTAGAGTGACAGGAGTGGTGGAGGTTGTCATGGTTGAACTATCTGCATGAATCATATTGCACAATCAATCTCTCAATCACTGTCATGTAGAGAAAGTACAACAGGCTCTTCTTATTGCCTACCATTGTTCAGATTGTGTCCTTCACCATTGTTTTGTTGTCTTAGGCTCCTAACAAATTGCCGCAAATGAGGCAATCGGCGGAAACCACGCAGTAACTCATCATCCTGTGCATTACCTGTAATTACCATTTTTTATCAACAAAATTGAAGTTTTCTTGATTAATGGACTAATAAATATGTTTTGTAAAAAGTAACAATGTACATTACCTAAAGTTATACGAGTAGTTGTAGAGGCAATGGTTGTTGAACAATCTCCGGTGACAAGATTGCTAAAAACTGTTAACATTTAGGCTTGTGAGTTTAAGGCAATATAGTAGTTAGGATATGATAATCAACAAGTTCAACTTTTGGTTAGGTGCATGCAAACATACCTGGAGGCTTGATTTCTTGATACATATGTTGCCCTTCAATAGTGGTCTCAATGCGAGGAAGTTCTTCTATTTGATTATAGCTTTGTTGCATTTGGCTCTTTTCACTGGTTGTCCTTGTCCTGGGCAATGGAGTAGTACGCCTTTGCCGCCTAGTGTATACCCTTGGCTCTTGTTCCAATCTTTGGCTCATTTTGGAGTACTGCTATCATTCTCAGAATTTGTTAGGGTTCAATTTCCACCTGTATTACCTCTTTTGTTTGTTACGTTTTTTTTTTTTTTTTTGCTTGTATTTTTGTAATTCCCATTTCTCTTTCCATCTTAACTTTCTCAAACAATTTCCCCAGAAAGATCTAAATCTTATTGTTTTTGTGTTGATTGTCTTTTTAAATATGTTAAGTGATGAATAGAGAGAAGGCCTCAAACTACATTAAAGAGGGAATAAATTAGCATATTCAAAACTTGACAAATGTAGAATTTACAATTTAGGATATCGATGAAAATAACTATAGGACGTCCAATGCACAATGTAAAGTCGGCTAAAGGCAGTACTGCTTCCTGCCCCAGTAATAGAGCCTTATAGAACACAATTTGCTTTAATGGCAATCGATAAACATATGACTGGATAATACACCGAAACATACACGAGATGTGTACATGTCTAAGCTTTGTGCCACTACAATTTTTACCAGACCTCAAGTAATCTATCACACATATCTGTTCTGACTGTTCACTAAGGGTTTATTCCAAAGAGATTGAAATACTCGTGTTCAATTAGATAGGATTACAGAAGTAGGCAAATGGATTTAAGCTCTAATGTGATATGAGAGGAAGATTAAAATGATTATGTCCTTAAAGAACGAGGTTTTGCCTATATTAAGGGGACCTACAACTTATGAACTTTGCCTATATTATACATTACTCAAGATAAAAATTCCTGTTTCTAAAGTAGTAGTTATTTGGATTAGCTAGGGTTACTAGAAGGTAATAGTGATTAAGATGAGTTTGAGTGAGAGTTCTTTTGGTTTTGTTTTATATTTCGCAATTTGATTTTGACCAAACCTGGAATACTCTATTTCCTAGTTCTTTAACACTAAATGTCAGGTCATTTTTTACCTATCTTTGTGGAGTTCAAGGATGCAAATGCAGCCTCTCTTTGATTGGCATTGAGAAGCATCAAATCATATATGATTAGGTATTATGCCAAGCCAACTTGCGCGCGCGCTCTCTCTCTCTCCCATTTTACCTATGGCACTAAAATAAGGAAGTTCAACAAAATAACATAATAAATTGTCAAGAAAGTGAAAACCCATCGCGAAACTTGCTAAGTAAATCAATTAGACCAATGATGACTAGAACTGGAAGCTCAGAGAAAAACTTAATGGTAATGTTCAACAGTTCCCCTTTCCTCACAAATCCTTTTTTGTTCTCACTGTTAGTCTATGTCCAACCCAGTGATTGTATGAACAGAAACTAACATGAGCTTCTCACAGTTGTAACATTCAAAAAAGAACTTATCAAGAAAAAAATGAAATTCTAAAGGCAACAATTTGCTTCTAAAAGATTGATTGGTACTATGTTTCTCCTGAATTGACTTAAATTATATCCATGTCAACCATTCAATTATCGGGTGAATCTGAAAGAATCTTCCTAATAAAATTGTTTTTTGTGGCGAAGACTCCAAAAAGCTCACTTGAGTACATCAGTTGACAAAATTAAGACAACTAAATGTCTCGATTGTTGTATCAGACTTCCACAGAGGGTAGGAATTCAATAATGATTCCCCAATTTTGAATTAAAAGGTTGTGGGAATGCAGAACTTGGAGAACGGTGAATCATATCAATCATATGCCCCAATCAATTATCAAATTAAAAAGGAAAAACGTCTCGAGAGAATCATTCATTAAATAGCAATCAAATATATCCTTTACCCATTTTCTTTGATTCTTCGTTTATAAGGTAATAAAAACTGTACACAATTAGTTTTGTTACATGATCCCTCAAATGTTGCAAATGACTGAACCCTAAAATGAGACGAAAAATGATTTTTAGACAAACTAATCATGGATCACAACAATTCCTTTTAAAAAATGTTCTCGCTATTCAAAAACAATGAATCAACCACTAAACTAGCAAAAAGAAGAGATCAAAGATGCTAGTAGAAAGTAGAAACTGATTAGGCATACAAAAATACTTACGATGAAAGGAGAAGCCGATGTGCTTTATAAGAGAACAATGAAGCGCTGCGCAAAGGAGCAAAACCCTAGACCTCTAAGGCGCCGCTGTCTAGAGAACTCACTTTCACAACTCTTTAAATAAGCTGACGATGAAAACCCTAAATGTAATCCAAAGTTCTACTTTTGCTTTGAAAGTAGCAAGGTTATTATGGTAATCAAACAATAGAAATGTGTAACTTAATAAGGCCGTCCAAACCCTAACTTGACCTAAACAACCTCAAATTATTCGTGTGATCATATCTAACTCTAGTTGATTATCATCTCCCAAACTAGTCTAACTTAGGGCATTTGGAAAAACTTCATTTTAGGTTTAATAATTTTGTTCTTACTAGCTAGTACTTGTGATATTTTACGATGTTTAGACTAAAATTAGATTCTCCTCTTGGTTTTGCTTGGTAGGTCACTGCGCATAAATTGTCACTTTGAATGTAGTTGGATAGGTAAAAACTTTATCGTCTCCTGAGATTCTCTCTTTGTCCCCTATATGGCTATATCCAACATGTGTCTCATATGGTATGTAGCACGGATATAGATACAGCACACGGCAATTCTCAGAAAATGGGGACATAGACAAGGCAAATTTTTTTAAATACTTTTTAATTTATGCAAACCTATATTGAAACCGGTAAGTACTTGGGATATGACTCCTATCGAACGCTTTATTGACCAATATTGTATGGTATTAGATACCATGTGTCAAATATGACGCTTTTGGTCCAGTACTTTTGCAGTTATATATATTCTATTTCGGAGAAGCTTTTAAATTCTACAGAAATCACCATAATCATCGTATCGTATCACATGCTCATGTGTGTCCCCGGCGTGTCCCACCTTGAAAAATATTAAAATTTAATGGACTAGCCAATTGGTGTGCCCATACGTGTCCTCGGTGTAACGCCCGATGTAGACCACTCGCTCAGTACCTTAATTTTAATCCAAAAGGCAGACCACATGGCCAAAATACTTAAGCCCAAGATACTAGTAGTATCTTACATGGTTTATTACATCCCAAACATCACCCATGTAGACTTATAATGTGGGGCGGGGTATTACAGTCTCCCCACCTTTATGGCCTCATGCCCTTGCGAGGTGTTCAGCACTAGAGTCAGCACAGCCTCCCATGGGTCTTTTCCCTATTGAATAGAGTGGCCTTTTTCGGGTCTATTCTTTGGTGCAATAACCCACATGGTCGTGTACATAGGTCGCTCTGATACTATTTGTAAGGCCCCCTGTAAACCATTGGCCTAGTACCTTGATTTTGATCCACAAGTCACATCACATGGCCCAAAATGCTTATGCCCAAGGTACTATTAATATTTACATGGTTTATTATATTCCCAATATCACCTATGTAGACTTCCGATGTTGGACGGGTTATCACACCCGGTGTGTCACGTGTGGCCAGAGTGTCTGACACAGATATGGTGATCTTAGTGCTTTGTAGCTCTTATGTGCTCCTTTTATGTTGAAAATGGACATTTCGAACTCTTAAGCTTTAAATGATATGCTATTTTACCTTGCAAGAAATAAAATAAATGATGTTTTGAGCCCAAATGGCAAGAACATCCAGACATACTTGGTTTAAGGTAACAAATCTCCACCAGTGATACAAAAGTAAAGCAAAATCCAATGGTATCATGGCAATATCTGTTTTACTTAATAGTTAATTTATGAGATAATACCATTTCACATTTTAGATGAAATATATCTTCATGAAGCATTTAGGATATTCAGTTCAAAAAAGAGAAATATATTTGGATATAGTAGTACTAACAACCACTACTAGTGAGGGAGGTAGAGTGCTAAAACCTTCCTTGCTCAAAACAAACCAACAAACCCTGACTTTGGTTCACTAAACTTGAATCGTTATGTTGTCATTTTCATTTTAATGGCCTTTATGTTCAACTTTTACGTTTTTTAACTCCAAAAAGACTAGCTCAGACTTTCAGTTGAGAACTGGTGCACGATGAATTGCTTCCCAGCATTCCGATTCAGTGAAGGTGTCAGATAGCTAAAGTTTGATGCTTGTCCTCTGCCATCCGAGATTTGCACGAGAGAGAGGGATCTTTCCAATCAAATAATAATTCGAAGATGTGTTGTAGAAAGCACATTGAATTAATAGAAAATCCCCAGAAGATAATCAACTAGCATCTTCTTCAAACACCAGCAGCACATGGGCCAAGCGTGTGTGAAGGATGGATCTATCTATGAAGAATATTCTTATGCAGGTTGTGGTGGGCAAAGCTACGGTTGTGATGGACAAAGCTATCCATGCAGGTACCCTTTTTGGTGAAAATAATTGATGATTTAGTCCCAGTTCTGCTCAAAAGGTATTTCTAGTTTTCACACTGCTGCTCTTGATGTTATTGCAGGGGGTTATCACATATGGGTTGTCATCTTAGCAATTGAACTTTGAATTAGAGAATTTGAAGAGAAGCTTAGCAGTCTAAGAATGAGTGTGTATCTTTATTCTATCACATCTGTGTGTATGCCGGCCATTTGTTTGCTAAAATGCTTGGCCAAAAGGCTGCACGGCTTCTTTCTTTGTAATCAAGTAAGAAAGGTCATCAGAGCAGAATTGCTCGAGTCTGTTATTTGTGTGTAGGCTGGGTGTCAAACCACTGAATTAGAGGTCTTAGTGTTTTTCAAACTGCGCAAAAGATCGACAACATCCCAAAAGTGTTTCGGCCTGGTTCCTTAGGCTGATCAAGCAAGCTACACGGCTCCAACGCACAAGCACAAACTCTTGTTTGCCTGAAGGTTTCTGAAGATTTTTGGTCTATTCATCATCATCTCATCTTGTTTAATGTGGATATCTTCATGTGAGTCGCATAGTTAATGACAAGAAATACAGTTTACATGAGTTCGACAAAACTCAATAAACCTGGGACTAGAAAATCCCAAGTGAGGTGTGCGTTGTGGGTCGTGAGTCTTGTGACCATTCTTCAGTTTTCAAGACTTAATAAGCATGTTTGCCGCCTTTTCACTAGATAATGAACGAAGCCCACTGCGGTTTCAGCTGCTATGTCATGAGTTTGAGCTATAAGAAAAACTTTGATGATCATTATGAAAACCATATACGTCTCTTTCCAGCGATTAGAAAATCTTATCAAAATTGTGTAGCTTTCCTATCAAAACATTATACATATATATCTAATGGGGCTCGTGGACCATAGATCCAGAAAAATACTATACATACAAATAGTCATATAACAATTGTGATTTCTATTTTTCTTATCTTAGTACAAAGTAACTGAAGCTCATCCCGCCAATTCTGAAATTTTCATGTTATTTTTTGCTTTTCAACGCTGGCAACTCGCACAAGTGAATTTTCTGAGTTGACTAGTCGACATTGAGAGCATAGATTTTCTGAGACATTCTGGCCCTGTTCCATTAAACGTGTTTTTTCTGTTTTTTTTTTTTCTCCAGCTTTTTAGTTGATGTATTTGAGAAAAATGTCTTGGAAATCGTGAAAAACCAAAATAGCCCAAAAGGCCGAAAAATCTGAGTAATGAAACGGGTCTACTTTTGGAAATTCAAATTTCAATTAAACATAGATTAAAGGGGCGGCAACCTCAACGGATAAAAAATTGTGTTTTTTAAGAGCTAAAAAGCTAATCCCTTCGTCATTACCATAATTAATTCCAAAGGATCACCCGCGTGATAAGTATTGTCGTTGTCGCATTTTGATTGTCGTTGTCTCAACGGTGCATGGCACGGGAGTGCACAGCACCTCCCCCGAGTTCGTCGTTGTCGCATTTTTTTAAAATTTTGATGGCCAATAAACATAAATCTTCAAATTTACTATCCACTGGTTTCTTTCAAAAAATGTGGAGATTATGGTACGTTACTTTGACAAATATTGCTGCTATAGAACTTAAAAATTTGTTTATTTTTTTATGGTTTGTGATAGTTATATGCAATATAAATATTGTAAGAAGTATTGTAAGATTAATTCCATAATTAATTCCAAAGGATCACCCGCGTGATAAATATTGTAAGATTGTGGTACGTTATATGCAATATAAATATTGTCTGATAGATCTTACTTAATTTTATTAAAAAAAAATTTGAAAATTGTAAGAAGTATTATTCCTATAAATTACAAAATATAGATAATTTTTGAAAGGTATTAAAACATCTTTTGTGGGACGAAAGGAGTATGAGATTGAGTGTAACCTCACTAGTTTCTTTCCCCTCTCTCTCTCTCTCTCTCTTTTTCTTTTTACAATTTACTACTATACTAGTTTTATGCCACGTGCTTCGCACGTGACGGCGTGCTCATTGGTTATGATATTGATTATTATAGTTTAATTATTAGCATTCCATATTTTGACAAATTCAGGTGAAACTCAGTCTTTAGACTATTCTATTTTAGGAACTGTGAACAAATACAGAAAACTTCTCATGAGATCATGGGAAAGATTTGTATGTTATTCATCAACCGGCCGCCAACTTATGGTCATGGACTTTCTTCCTTGCTTGTAAAGTACGATTGAAATTCCAGGCCACTTCTACTTTATTCGTTGAGTAGACAATGTAAGACTGCTTTTTTTTTTTTTTTTTTTTTGTTCTGGTTTTTGGAGTAGTTTTAACTATTCTATTCTTCGCAAGCCACCCGGCTTCCACTGAGCACACAAATGGACAACTACAGTATATATATATATATATAGTTCAACTGGTGGTCTAGTTCAACTTTTGCATGTGGTCCACTTCATACATCTCTCTTCTTCATCTTGACTTGAGGATGCGCTCAAAGAAGAACCGGGAGAAGGTTGGTTTGTCACATGGACTTGGCACTTTAGAAGTTGGTCTACGATTTGGCGCAGCAATAGGTTTGCGTGCTCTAGTACCTTGCTGCTGCAGCTGCAATTAAAGGTTGCAAAAAAAAATAGAAAGACAATTTAGTTGCAAATCAATGAAAGTTGAGGTGCAATTTGGGTTTGATATATAGATTAATGTCAATGTGAATCATGAGAGCTATCACTACAAAGAACGAAACAAAAGAGAAAAAAGAACTCAAACAACAAACGAACAAGATTAACAAAAGTAGTATCGGGGAAGAATAAGATCTAGCATGGCCAAAAGACAATCGAAGGGAGCATTGGGAGCATTGTCCTTGGAATGTCATACCTTCTTGAATCTCAACTTTGCATATTTTGTTTCCAGTGATGAATGTTATCTCCTACAATTCCAAACTTCCAATCAGATCTTTCAGATGGCCTTCAAAGACCTGCTATACATAAATCAATTTTCAGTACGATTATTCATGCACCTGTGCGTGGAAATAATACTGGAAAATCTATATTGGCCTGGACATCCTTGCTCGTGTCCAAGCAAAGGAATGAAAAAAAAGGGAGAAAACTATTACCAATCGCAGCAAGTTATCTGTAGTGTATTGGCATGCAAATCTAAATCTTGAATAATGATTCTCAATAATTCTAGACCAACATGAAGTGCGCAAATCACCTGGAGGCCTCATCAAGGGAAGACAGATGAGGAGTTAACTTTTTTTTTTATTCAAAACAGAAGCGCAAATATATAGTATGAGCACTTGAATGATTAAAAAAGGAACAATATAAATCATAAAAAAAAAAAGTTCAATTCTAATTGTCGGGCGACCTGAAACAACATCCAACACACCGAAGTCCCCCCCTTTAAACCCTGTACATAGCACGGGGAGATCTGCCCGTTAAATTAACTAAGCACACAGAATCAGTGGTGTTTCTCACAACAAGCAGAATGAAATTGATTGGCATTGGTATGAAACCAGATCCAACACAACAAAAGCCCCTCCCTTAAACCCATATCCTTCAGTTTAATGAAGTTCAATTAAGTCACACGTTGATCATAGTCTCATACGAAGTCATCGGAGTCCAATATGCTAACACCAGCATAGAGTATTAGTTAAAACCTATTGGAAATTCTTAATAAAAAATTTTACACTGTACAGGATGCCTCACAAGTGACTGCCGAAATTCATAATCTTAAGGCATAATCAGAAAACAAAACGGTGTTCCTCTTGCTTAATTGCAACTTACACCTTATACCAATGTGTCTTTGTTTTCAAAGCCCACTATCATCCTAAGCATGTGTAGCTGAACCATAAATAGGAGCCGAAAATGGTACCGTCTTAAATTGCTTCAGTTGACTATTCATTCATTGCCATTGCAATGAATCTAAAGCTTGTTGGTAAGCAAAACAAGGTATGTAACTGGCTGTGAGTGAACTAAATCGAGTTTCACATGTATGATATAAACAAGACCCGCAACTCAAGCAAGATAAAGAGCAAGAAACATAGAAATCATACTTTTTGGAAATGAATCTATAGAAGCTTCCCACTAAAGTTTATGCCCACTCCAATCAGTTATCACGCCTCCAGCACCTTCTATCACGGGTATTACCGAAAAATAAGCAGTATCATTACTGCCGTGGCAAACTTCTTGTGAAATTCATAGAAAAAGGTTTCACATACAGGGACAAAGAAATGCAAAAAGTAAAGCTCACCTTAAGACCGGATTCGATCACAAGATCCACAAAACCTGAGGCGAGAAGAGCATAAGCATAGCAGTCACAGCCATACAGATGCACTTTTACCTTAAGAAGAGGCACTTTTACATGTAAGACTGAGTTGCTTTCTGCATCGAAACCAAAAGAGGATTCTATAATATCAATTTAACAGACACGGACATGGGATTTCTAAAAAAATGGGGACACAGAATATATGAATAAATAAACAATATTTATCTTATACCGGTGGAAATATAGTTAGATTTATAAGCATAAGCATAAATACAGTTAGATTTATAAGCTTGAATACTTTTTATTGTCGCTCAACCTCGTGAATTTAAAGGGCTTCCAATACAACAAGGATGTTTCACTCGCAGCTAATCCTACAAACATCTCAGCAACCATGAAATATTTCAACTCATACAACCAGAAAGATGTATTATTAATGAAATTTTACGCTCACACAATACCAAAAACTGCAATATCCAATAAGAGATAGAAAGAGATTACTCGGAAATTATACGCAAGAGACGAAAGAAGCGAAAATCTTATGCAGAAGCAGCAAACTATTTTCTGAACAAAGCCATTTAAAATGGGCATAACAGAGATTATAAACAAATAACTTTGGTGATGCAAGGTTTATCACTCTTTGACATTAAACAAATGACATAAATTTCATCACTCTTAAGCGATTACTTCTCCTTTCTCCATAATACACATTAATTACTTTCTCTGTTTAATTTTTTAAACTGGCAAGGATCCTTGGGGAGTTCTTGAAGTGAACTATGTTCTAAATGTCCAATGAGACCTCAATTAATGAAACAGAAAGCCAATGTTCAAGCATCCTGCCCTTCAACTTTTGTAGCGCACATGAGCTCCTTGAGATGGGATTGGCCCGAAGAGGATAGCACATAAAAAAGGAATCAATCAAAGACCGAGAGATATTTCAGTAGTCTACCTTGATCTGCTCTTTTTCATATCTGTCATCTGGTTCCTAGACTCAATGGAACCACGACTTTTTTTTTCCCAGACTCACTGGAACCACGACTCGGCCTTTTATTTCGCTTTTCCTCGCTAACAATGTTGTTGAGTTGAAGAACAAATTAGGAGTCAAATGAGCCTTCTAACTGTATAAAATAGCATGATTTGGAATCACCTTTGCAAAGGTCATACAACAAGCTGAATCAAATACACCATTTGATTAGAAAGGATATCTAACATGATTCAAACCTCTACAAATTGTACATGGCTATTTTTAATGCACTATAAATACTAACCAAAGCGCTGATCATAAGAGCCAGCCACGAGACCAAAAACAGAGAGCAACGGGGAGCAATTGAAGGCAGGAAAAAGATGAAGAGAAAGGATCAGCTCATCGCCCATCAATGTTCTTCTGACCATGTCTACAATCTGATTTCTAACAACCATATTTGACAATAAGAGTTTGCAATGCTCATCTAAAAGGAATCTGTAGACCTCACACTCCTAATCTGCAGTTGAATGTCTCCCAAATTTCAGCCTAAAAGCCAATACAATAGACTGTTAAAATGTGTTTCACTAATCAACTTTACAATAGCCAATACAAGCATCACTGATGTTCCAGTGTTAAGAGAGGCGTTCCACGTTGATAGGATTCTTGTACCCTTGCATCACAATCAAATTAAAACATGCTACGGAACAGGATGTGATAAAAATTTCAGCCCTAACCAATTTTCTTAAGCTGTCTCTTTCTTTTCTTCTTCTCCATTTCAAAAAAATTATTATTTCGGTCTCAGTATTCTACAACTGAAATACTGTTAATTATCGATGTGCAATAGCAAGAAAAAGTAGTGTCTATAGCAACAGATTTATGTGGCAAAGAAGAAAATGAGTGCCATTCTTTATTCCAAAAAGGACTAAGCGACTTCCATTTTGAATGACATTTGCTGTTGTTGCAAGTTGTTTGTTTTATTTTTAACATAATAAATCACCAATCACAAGATACCTAACCATGTATTAGCATTGTTCATTTGTCGGCTGTTAACAACTTAACAAGAAGAAGTGAAAATTTAGGTTACGCACTACAGAATTTAACTGATGGCAGACTGGTAGAGTAAAGGTAAGACTTCAAAATCAAGCAAACCATGGAAGGTCTTCGAATGAAGCAGTAGATGCAAGGAGAAGAGCCCCAATACAAACACTGGCTATACCCCGAGATGCAATTTTTTGCCGCCTTAGCTCATTATGCTCCGCTGCGAAATTCACATTCAATCAGGTAAAATGTAACCAATTAGCAGATTCCACAAAAAAATCAACAGATCAGAAATCTCAAATATAAATACCGAAATTAGAAGTAATTCATGACGAGAAAGATCGTCAAAATCTGTGTCAACGATAAAAAAAAAATATCGAGATTGCTGAGTTTGCTTTGAATCGGCTTCAAAAATGCCAGTAAAAGGTACTATCAGCAAGCTTTTTATACAGCGCCGTAGCAACAGTACTTGAAGGACTCCATCGCCGTTTCAACAGTAGTACTCTTTACCTGATTTTCTGGAGATTTTCTTCACCTTTTCCGTTTTTTTCCGTCTTTATATCTATAATTATAATGGAAGGTGTCCTTGCTCAGAAGAAAAAGGGTGAAAACAAGGAGAGATGAAGAAAAGAGGAACGAGAGATCATCTACCAGCTCGCCGTCTCAACAGTACCAAAGCCCCCTTATTTTCCGTTCAGCCACACACTCACACAGGTGATCGTACGCAAAATCCATTGCTTGCCGACAACGAAGAGTAATTAGGATATACGAAAAAGAAGAAGAAAGGAGGAAAGAGGCTGCCCGCTGCCCCTTCCTTGGTCTGAAGCATAGAAATGGCAGACGAAGCTGCCCCAAAATTTGCCCGTCCTTCCCTCTTATTATGTATAGGTTAGATAACAAACAAATAACCTTTGTAAAAATACATCATACTTATGCTGCCATATAAATCCAAAAATATGTATTAGTTACAAATTTTACTCACTCATGTTACTTTTATTAAAATTCTAATTGCATCCATACAATAATGACCATTAGAACCATAGAATTGTAATTCCGAGACGACCTGCTGCGATGATGTTTTCTTAATAAAAATCTAGAAATTTACTAATTAAAAGAAGAAAACATGAATTTATCTACTATTATTGTCTTTTTCAGCACGTGTAATCCACGCGATGTTCTAAATATATATATTTTTTATATGCAAGAATCAATCACATTGATAGGGTAGACATCTTTTAAAAAATTCTCTTAAGAAATTATAATCTCTTATTGCTCGTTTCCTACTAATATAACAAAATAAACAAATACTACTAGACTGTAACTACTTACAAAATTTACAAGCATTTTCCCACCAAATATATAACTCCGAGACACACGAGTTCATCCAGTGGGCAAATCCGGTACGGAAACTAGTTCCCAGTCGAGCCATTAATAAACTAGTTCGCCACAGTGTAATCTCCTCCCCCGTTAGGGCTCGTACCTCATAGCAACACACTCTCTAGTCTCTACCTCTCTCTCTCTCTAGAGGAAGTTACCCAGAAGACGTCTTCAATGGTGGTTTTAGATCCCTAAAAGTGGTACATTTCGTTCTCGCATTCGCGCATTCAATGCATTGAGGTTTCCTCACTTTCTGTGCTCATTTCCTCATTTTGGTGTTTCGTTTCCTCTTTACTATTGTTTGTTTATGATATATAGAAGGAAAAAAAAAAAGCCCTGAATATTGCGAGGGTTTTATTGGCACAGGTTTGATTGAAGTGAAGTTCACTCTTTTCATCCGTGGATCCGTAGGTGTGAGTCAGGTGGGTTCGTAAATTGAACCGTCTGATTTCTTTATGGTATCTTCGAAAGAAACCCTGAACTTTGCACGGTTTACGGAGTTACGATGGATTGAAGTGGAGTTTAGTTTCATCTCGGAACCCTCGAATTGTTGGAAGTCCGGATTCTATGCTAGTCTGATTGAATTTGGATTTTTCCAATGGAACCTGAGGTAATCAGGCCACAACGGCGAGGGAGAAAAAGGAAGAGAGTGGATGTGCAAAATGCTTCGTCGGGTAGGCAAGAAAATAAGCAGGTGAGTGAGACGAGGTCGAAGGCATTGGTCGGGAGGTATGTGAAGAAGGAATTTGAGGGTAGTGGTGTTTTTCTTGGGAAGATAGTCTATTATGATTCAGGGCTATACAGAGTTGATTATGAAGATGGGGATTGCGAGGATCTTGAGAGCGGTGAAGTGAAGGAGTTTCTCATTGGGGACAATGATTTCGGTGGTGGGTTTATGGTAAGGAAGAAAAAGTTAGATGAGTTGATTGCAAAGAAAGATGCGAAGGCAACGGATTCGGTGGTGGAGGGGAACATAGCGGGTTCTATGATTGTTGAAGTATCTTCAGTGAGTGATTTGGGTAATAATGATGCCAATGAAGTTGATGCCGTTGAAGTCGATGGTGATGATGCCAATGAAGTTGATGCCGTTGAAGTCGATGGTGATGATGCCAATGAAG
The DNA here is from genome assembly GCA_020921065.1 of Vaccinium darrowii. Classification (NCBI taxonomy): domain Eukaryota; kingdom Viridiplantae; phylum Streptophyta; class Magnoliopsida; order Ericales; family Ericaceae; genus Vaccinium; species Vaccinium darrowii. The sequence continues at coordinate 33,034,557 of CM037156.1, forward strand.
TTGATGCCGTTGAAGTTGATGGAGATGCTGATTCATCTAGCGATTCTTGTGAGCATGCTCTGGACAGGGATGCTAGCTTGGAGTTTGATGCCCCTGTTGTTCTTCCACCACAATTGCCCCCATCCTCTGGAACTATTGGTGTTCCGGAGGAGAGTGTCTCCCACCTTTTCTCTGTATATTGTTTCTTGCGCTCTTATAGTATCCAGCTGTTTTTGAGCCCCTTTGGACTTGATGATTTCGTGGGATCACTGAATTGTTGTGTCCCAAACACAATGTTGGATGCCATTCACGTTGCTCTCATGCGTGTGCTGAGGCGTCATCTTGAAATCCTCTCTTCTAATGGTTCTGAGCTGGCATCAAAATGTCTGAGGTATTCCTGTGTACTATTATTTTTCTCAAGATCAAGGTTTTAAACTTAATTTGAGCATCTCATTGGAAATTGATTTTGTTGCCAATCACCATGCCGTGAAGTTATCCCTCCTATTTTTATTTTTATTTTTCTCATTTCAATTATCTCATGGAAGAAAATGCTTTTCTATGGATGGCAATTTACTGCACGTATGCAAGAAGCTAATGTAAATGAGCCGTCTTTCTTTCACACCTATCTATGACCCCAAAAGTACTGGGCACATTTTATGACCTTGTCATTCGTCGTATCTTACCATGGAAGTAGCATTTGTTTCAGTAGTCATTGGTCCGAAGACTCGGAACATATAATTAATGTAATACTCTTGGTTGTAGGTTTAATGATTGGAGCTTGCTTGATACATTGACTTGGCCAGTTTACTTAGCCCAGTATCTAATGGTAATGGGATATACTAATGGACCCGAGTGGAAGGGATTCTACATTGATGTTTTTGAGAAGGAGTATTGCATCTTACCTGTGAGTCTGAAGTTGACGATTTTGCAAATACTGTGCGATGATGTGTTAGAATCTGATGAGCTACGGGCAGAAATTGACATGCGTGAAGAATCAGAAGTTGGAATAGATTCCGATGCTGTTGCAAATGTTGCTTCTGAAGGTGGCCCGAGAAGGGTTCATCCTAGATATTCGAAGACTTCTGCTTGCAAAAACAAAGAAGCTATGGAGATCATGGCAGAATCGCATGGAACAAGATCTTGTTACTCAAGTTCTTTGGGTGTGAAAGGCAATGAAATGGATGCTGATGTTGCGCATGACGGTAATGTTGATGAATGTAGGCTTTGTGGTATGGATGGGACTTTGCTCTGTTGTGATGGGTGTCCATCAGCTTTCCATTCAAGATGTATAGGTGTGACCAAAATGTTTATACCCGAAGGGGACTGGTATTGTCCGGAGTGTACAATTAACAAGACTAGGCCAACAATTACAAGGGGTACATCTCTAAGAGGAGCCGAGGTTTTTGGTATTGATTCATATGGACAAGTATTTTTGGGTACTTGCAATCATTTACTGGTGTATGTTTCCGATATCTTTGTTCCACTACTTTCTTCGCCTCGATGTTTTGAATATGACAATACATGCTGTTGTAATTGGATGGCTTTGTTTTACTCTGCATTAGTTTAGCTCAATATTGCATTCTATTCTACTCTTTGTTTATTGTGTCATAATCCCCTGATAATCTTAAATCCTTTCTTAAACTGATTCCAGGCTGAAGGTCTCAATCAACTCAGAACCATGTCTTAGGTACTACAACCACAATGACATTCCAAATGTCCTGCAAGCACTGTGTTCCTCTGTGCAACATGTCGTTTTGTACTCCGAGATATGCAAGGAAATTCTACAGTATTGGGATATTCCTAAAGAGATTGTACCTCTTGCTGAAACACTCGAAGTGGGCAAAATGTCAGGTGATAGAGAGAAAGATGGTGAGTGGTCTATGAAAGGTGTGGTTGAGAGTGAGAACTTAGCAAGTTGTCTAACTGGAAATAGTGCAGCACATGCGGCAGTTTCATGCCTGGAAAACTCTTGTGAAGAACCTGGGTTCAACAGAAGTTTGTTGGATACAATGACCCAAGTGGTACACCCTGGTCAGCAACGGAGTGGCAATACTGTAACAAAAGAGGTGTCTCATCTTAGTAATACACGGTACTCTTTGAATACTATAGTGGATTTATCTCTATCTTCTGGTGTAGTTAGCCAGCAGGTTGATCCATCTGGTCTCAGTCAACAAACCATCACTGGAAGATCATGCTCGGCAGAATTAGGGATATGTACTTCAGGCAATAGTGACATAGCTAAAGGTGGAAAAGTGAATGGTTTATGTGTTGCAGTTAACATGTCCTCTCAAATCAAAGAATCCAGTGGGTGTGTTGGTGGGATAGGGGGCCCAAAGTTATCTGATCATTGTTTATACACAGGTTCCCATTTTAAGCCTCACGTCTATGTAAATAACTATGTCCATGGAGATTTTGCTGCTTCTGCTGCTGCCAATCTGGCGATTCTTTTGTCGGAAGAAAATCGGGGTTCTGAGTCTCATGTTTCAGATAATCGGAGAAAAGCTGTGTCTGCTAACAATTTACTGCAACTCAAAGCTTTCTCATCAGCTGCAATACGTTTTTTCTGGCCGAATTCTGAAAAGAAGCTTGTGGAAGTCCCAAGAGAAAGGTGTGGTTGGTGTCTCTCTTGCCAGGCTTCTGTTTCAAGCAGGAGAGGATGTTTGTTGAATGCAGCTGCCTCAAATGCCATTAAAGGTGCTATGAAAGTTCTTTCTGGCCTTCGTCCTGTTACGAATGTAGAGGGAAGCCTTTATGGAATTGCAATGCACATCATGTTCTTGGAGGAGAGTTTATGTGGGCTCACAGGTGGTCCCTTCCGGAGTGGTATGTACAGAAAGCAATGGCGTAAACAATTAGAGCAGGCTACAACTTGCAGTGCAATAAAGACCCTCTTGCTCAAGGTAATTACTCAATTTTTTGCCGTTAAATTGTGCGAATGCTGGCATCAGCCATCACCCTGTTTGTAGGGTGACATCTTTTTATCAAGGTATTCAAATCATTGCATACTCTTAGATGCAAAGTTGTCTGCATCTTATTATGTGTGATAAGAAAAAACAAATATAGCGACTGTCTTGTTTTCCAGTAGCCTGCTATTCTCCACTTGAGGTTTGCTAGGGACATATACTTAGCCCACTATCACTTGTGATAAATTACTAGAAGTTTCTTTTGAGGAAAGAAAAATGATATGGATATTTTTGGGGCCTAAAATCTTCTTTTGGATTACCTTCCGGAAACTTATATAGCTTAGGGCATATGTTGTGTTCAGTATGCATTTCAATATGCATGTTTATGCATTTGTACTTTGTATTGTTCTCAGTGTGAACTTCTTGTTTGCATCTGCAGCTTGAGGAAAACATCCGTATTGTTGCTCTTTCTGGGGACTGGGCTAAATTTGTGGATAACGGGCCCGTCGAATCTTCTGTGAACCAAAGTGCTACATCTGCTGCTGGATCAACTCGGAAACGCGGACCAAGTGGGAGGCGGGGTAGGAAATCATCAGCTGTATCTGACATCTCATCTGAGGATTGTCTAGATAGCTCAAGTGACTTCAACTGGTGGCGAGGAGGGATGCTATCAAAGAAAATATTGCAAAGAGGAGTGTTACCATTCGCGGTGATTAAGAAAGCAGCTCGTCTAGGTAGTGTCTGAGCTCCAATCCTCTTTCTTGGTGCAAAGACGATGAGTACTTGTTCTTTATAGCAAGCATCATGGATACTGAGTTAATATGTTTTTCTTCTTTTCCTTTTGGAGCGTTGAATTCTTTGAAGAAGTTTTAGAAAATTCACTCATAATCCTGCTGCTTGTCAGGTGGTTGCAGAGAGATTCCTGGTGTTTGCTATACTGAAGGTTCTCAGATCCCTAAAAGAAGCAGACAGTTTATTTGGAGAGCTGCAGTTGAAATGAGTAAGAATGCATCACAACTTGCGGTTCAGGTGTGTCATTCTCTTCCACATGCTACTGTAATTACGGTGCTTCCTTTTGTAATATAGCCACAATTACCCCTTCTGGGCCTTTTCATTCATACGTTGAAGTTTGTGTTTTGTGGATAATCACCAGTAATTTCTATCCAAATTCAATTTGGACACTACGCTGTGGTTTTGATAATTCAGTGTGGATGATTTCTAGTCTCCATTGTAGTACGTTTCTCTCTTTTACCCATTCGCATGAAAATATGAAATTGCAGGTGTAACACAAAAAAAGTTTTTTTTTTTTTTGCAAAGCGTCAACATCATATTTTATTTATTTATTTATTCACTCCATTTTCTCAGTAAAATTGCTCCTTGTTCAGGTCAGGTACCTAGACTTTCATGTAAGATGGGGCGATCTTGTTCGTCCTGAACAGAACCTTCAAGATGGAAAAGGTCCAGAGGCAGAAGCTTCTGCTTTTAGAAATGCTTCTGTTTGTGATAAGAAAACTACAAATGACAAGGTAATATATGGAGTTGCTTTTGGGAATCAAAAGCACCTCCCTTCTCGTGTCATGAAGAGTATCATAGGTATGGATCAAGGAGAAGATGGAAAGGAAAAATATTGGTTTTCTGAAACTGTTGTTCCTCTGTATTTGATCAAACAATATGAAGAAAAGGAAGACAAAATGCTTCCACCATGTGCTGAGAAGCCTGTGAATGTGCTCTCTGATTTACAAAGAAGGCAGCTGAAAGCTTCCCGTAAGGATATTTTTTCTTACCTTTCCCTTAAGAGAGACGATTTGGACAAGTGCTGTTGTGCTTCATGTCAACTGGATGTTTTACTTAGGTAATGTGTTGGCACTGCTATACATTTCCGTCTTGTTTTACAGTCTTCCCCTTGCTGTCAGTTAAGTAACATGTACTCTGTTGTGGTTACAGGAATTCAGTCAAGTGCAGTGCATGCGGAGGTATAGTCATTGCTGAGCTGTTTGTATCTAAACTGATACTATCTTGAATCTTGGTTACTTGAACGCATTTTTAAGTAGATTTTTACTTGCCAAATTAGGCATCAATGTGCAAACAGCTTTTAGGTGTTGGAAACTTGAGATATAACACCATCACTAGGTAAAAATTCTACTGTCAAGCTGCCGCATAGCCTCAAAACAGAAGAAATATAGGAAGTGAAAGAACAGGCAGATTCTTTGCATGACAGAAATTGAGCAGAATCCTACCTTGTCAGTCTAAAAAAAGAAATTTCTTCGATTTATATGCAGTGCTTTGCTTTTATACATTTTCTATACCTAATTTGCTCGTATAGCTTGAACTAGTGTTCAACAATTTTGGAGGAAAGTTAAAGAAAGAACAATCAACCTCTATGGTTTCCAATTTCGCCCTACTGCTTTTCTACTCTCTATGGTTTCTCTCTTTAGCAACCTGTGTGTGTGTGTGTGTGAGTGTACTTATACACCCAAATAAACACTTCATTAAGATCTTTTGTCCCTCAAACGCCAAAGCCTTGTAATAAGCCCATGAGTATTTACATGATTATGAGGTCTGAGTGGGTGGCCAGTGTTCGACCCCCTCCCTAACCTTAATGCTATTGTTTTGAGATGGGATCGGATCGCTGGTTTGTCGACCAGTCTAGTTTCTTGTTCAGGAACCCAAGAAGACCATTTCTATTTCTTCTCTTTCTTTGCACCATGGTTATAAGGTGATTTTGACATGTCTATCATAGATCGGCCAATGTGGTAGTTATGAGGGATATGGTTCCGCTAGAGGGTAACACTGATGGGAAGGATCGACCAAAATTGACTTTAGAAGTTGGTAGTTCGAAAGGATCTAGGTTTCTTGACTATTACGGTACATGATGTCCCTTCCAGAGCTCAACGGAGAAAGCGGATTCATGTGGCCGACCTCTATTGATTGGGACATGAGGCTTGGTTTGGTTTGCTTAGGTGTATTAATACCTGGCTCCGGAGCGGTACTAGCCTGTAATCGCTTTGTTTAGGTGATTAGTGGGTTTTAGTTTTGTTTCTAGAAATCATGCATCAATGAAAGGGTTCTAAAGTAATTTTGGTTTGTTTGTGTGGATTCGTTATTTTTTTCTTTTTGCCTCATGGAGAAAATCGACTTAGATTATCTTGAACAGTGGAAATTGCCTCCTAACCCAGTTGGTTGGGCAGGTAATGGGCACTTCATTTGGTGGTTCAAACCCAACCCACTCCCCTTTCCTATAGGGTAGAATAGACTAGGATTTTCTTGGATTATAAAAAAAAATCTTGACCAGGGAGGATGGAAATCTGTTGACTGACTTACCACAATAAGTAAATGACAGAAGCCTTGAACAATTTTAATTCTGACGTACCCAAAAAAAAAGAAGGAAGCCTAGAACCCTTTGAAGTAAATTGTCTCGATGTAGTCCAGCTAAAAGTAGAACAAAATTTTCTATAGGAGAGCAGGGTGCTTGAAAATGTAATGTTCCCGACTACATCAAACACTCTCCCCCCCCCCCTTCTCTCTCTTTCTTACTTCAACGCAAGACCTTGAGTTCAACTATCCGAGAATGAAGTAGGATTAATGGTCATGAAGTGTGGGGATAATCTATGCTGATTTTCTACCTTCCGTGACTGATTTCCTGTTGGTTTCGGACCAGTTATGTGAACTATGACTCCCCAAGCTTGATCAGCTGTTAAAGACCATCATTATGAGTTTAACAAAGTAGTCCCTTGCAAAAAGAAGCTGCATCGCAACTTTCTTGTGGTTATATGAACACCTGCAGAATCATCTGTGGAGTAGCTGCCTATTTCTTTTTCTTTTTTTGGGTACATGCCTTGGTTTTGTCTTATATGATATTAGCTATACTGGCGCCATGAAATAGATGGGGTACGACACTAGAATTTTTGGAAGAACTTATTGAAACTTGGGGAGGCTTCACATAGTTTTTCTTGTAGTTTGTATTAGAGATGCGCAGCGTGTAATTGTAGTTCTTAAGATGGTCACCAAATTAACTCTTCCATTTTTATGATCAGGTTTTTGTCATGAGCGGTGTACCATCTGTTCAGCAAGTGGCAGTAATGATGAGGTGGGGTTTTTGATCACCTGCAAAAAATGTTACCATCCCAAAGCTCGCCCTCAAAGTGAAAAGAGTAACGAATCAACAAGTCCTTTGCTTTTGCAAGGGCAAAAGCTTCAAAATGCGGTTACAGTTAATAAAGGTGCCAAGCAGAAAAATCAGCCCTTAGCATCCGTCGGACATGTAAAAAGTTCTTCGAAGACAAAAGCAGCTGTTCATGGTTCTAACTTGGCAACAAAAAAAAGAACCAAGTTATGTTCTTGGGGTCTGGTACTGAGAAAAGACTCCAAAAACAGTGGAACGGATTTCAGACTGAGTAATATTCTTCTTAGGCGCAACTCAGATGAGAGCTGGTCAGGACCTGTTTGTCACCTGTGCAATAAGATTTATAATCCTAATCTAATGTATATTTGCTGTCAAATGTGCACTAGTAAGCCTCCTTACTCGACAAGTTCCATGTCTCCCCTTATTTCTTTTGATAGGTTACTTTGTTAATTTTTACCAATTTCTGCCTTGCAGATTGGTATCATGCTGCAGCAGTGGAACTTGAGGAATCAGAAATTTTTGAAGTGGTGGGATTCAAGTGTTGTAGGTGTCGTAGAGGAAAATTACCCGTGTGCCCTTACTCGGATCCAGACAGCAATGCGATGGTGACAGCCAAGGGGTCCCTCACAGCTCCAATGATGGAAAATTCAAAAGTGGAGCAGGATTATGGTATCATTTCTGGACAATATATGGAGTTGGATTCCGATAGTCTAGTGTTGCCAGAAAATGAGGGAATTTTTTGTGCAATGGAGGAGGATAGTCTTCTTTTTTCTCTTCCAAGTGATCAGCAATTTAGAGAATACAATCCGGAAATGGATTTTGAGTGGAATACTACCACCGCTACTGCTGCTACTGGACCTCAGAAACTACCAATTAGAAGGCATACGAAGCCGGAGAGGAATGGAGATCATCCAACTAGGGTTGAGTTATCAGCACCAATTGAGCCAAACAATCTCTTGAACCCTGGAGATGAGTCATTTTCTCCTAAGTTGGAGTGGGATGTTTCCGAAAACGGTTTTTTAGAAGATGGTGTAGTGTTTGACTGGGAAGGTCTGAATTTCGAGGATATGGAGTTTGAGCCCCAAACCTACTTCTCATTTACAGAGTTGCTGGCATCTGATGAGGGTGGCCAGGTGGGTCAAGTTGATGCATCGGGAGATATAATGGCTATGAACTATCAACAAGAACCTACAATTTCCATAGGACCCGCTGGTGATACTTTTCCTTGTCAGATATGTTCAGAGCCATTTCCTGATCTTCCTTGCCAGATTTGTGGTGTGTGGATACACAACCATTGTTCACAATTTGTGGAGCAGTCATCTTGGGAGGGCAACAACTGGAGGTGCGGACACTGCCAGTAGTGGCGGTAGTTAATCATGTCATACCAGGTTTTGGAATTTTGTCTGTTGTAACTACGTTAAAGTGAGTCGAGAAATGGAGCACAAAAGTGATCTATTAAGGGTTGTACAGCTATAGAGTGAGCTTCCAAAAAGATGGTGCTGCTTCCTGTCAGGTTATCTCATCCCGTTAAATTCAGTGTTTTGACTGGTATTCTTGAAAGATTGATTTTAGAATCATAGGATTTGTCTGATCAAAATTAGTAGTAGAAGTTAACGAAATTGTCAGCTTGGCTATGGTGTCTGTTTCCCGCGTTAGTACCGGGAAAATCAATCACTTTGGGAGCCGTGATATTTACCTGATATTGATGCAACAAGAAAATTTGTTCTGCCTTGTCTAATTCTTTTGGCTTTTGTAACCAGAATCAACTCTGTAAATTGAAGATCAGTAACGAGCCTAATGGTTGAATCTTTGAAGCTCTCTTTTATCAATGTGCTACCCATGATCATTTTTCGCAACTTTTCGTAGGGGCAGTGCATTTGTTTTCGGCAATAATTTCCTTCAGTATTGGAAATTGGAAATTAGTTTTTGGTGATCCAGAAGAAAAGATGAATCACACGAATCCCATGGCCCATGGGAGTGCTTTTGTGGCGTTCGAATGTAAAACCCGAGATCTTGTAATGCTATCGATGGTGTCGATAAGACAACCAATCGTACAAAACCCAAGATTTATAATGCTATCGATAATTCCCTCTCCATTAATCGATGGAGTTACTCATCCTATCAACATATATTTCTTCGCTATTGGTTCTGGTTCGAAAAATCACATGGCTAGGCCGAAGTCTGTCTGGTGCTCTGGCTCATCCCTGTTAGGCTTCGTACTTACAGACTACAGTTGCATGTTCCCATTGACTTTCCTTGGAGGTTTTCTCGTGTGAAATTTGAAGATTTCCCCGGCACTGTTTTATTTACCTCCTTTTTCTAACTCGTATTTGGATTTTGCTTATTCATCACGTTCTATAGCTTGGAAAGTCAGATTGGTTTTTAATATGCCAGTTTGTGGACTCATTGGCGGATGCCTTCTGTGCTAGAGGAGAAAATAAATAAGCATAGAGAGTACCAAAAAAGGAGAGAAAATAATACCAAAGGAAAAAGAGAGGGAAAACGTTTTTTCGATTTTTTTTTTTGCTTCGTATTCTTTACTAAGAATGAAGCAAGACTTAAACAGGGCCGAAAAATGGTTCTTTTTCCTTCTTTCCTCGAGTTCCAAACAAATGTTAACTACACAATTGTTCTTTCATTTTGCTGTTTTTTTTTTCTCTTTGTTATTCCGTGTGCGTATTTCTTAACCTTAAACTCCATTGGTTCTTTTCTCTATTTATAATGTTTTTCTCGCTTTCTTCCAATACATTCCCTCCTAATCTAATTGTTTTCTTGTAGGGTCAATTCCTTTTGAGTTCCACGATATAAATTCTAGCTCAACTTGAGTGAACGAATCAATAAAACACACACACGCAACTAGAACATATCAGGGAATGTGTGGTCAAACGCACGTTTTTAGGGGTCAAACTGTGGTATCTCTATTACATAAAAGGAGTAGTGACTTTGGTGTCAGCAAATTTGGAAGTCTCGTCACAAAAGTGATCTCTGTAATTGCCCCTCTAGAACTCAAGTATTTATAACTATTTTTAACATGTCATTAAATAACTGTTGTGGACAAAATAATACAGTAATCAATTAAAAAACCATTTACCACAAACACTAACCCACTGTCATCCGGCATCTTTAAAGAGCTGAATAACTATTGGCTACTACCATCCACCATCTTTAAACAGCTGAATCTAACTAGGAAAGTTGTGGATATGGTTTTTGTTACTTTGATTCCAAGACGTTGGCCCAATGGTAGTGTAGCGCTATCCACACGTGAGATTCAAGGTTCAATTTATATGAAAAGGAAGTTGACCCTTGTCGTAATTTGTTAATATACCTGCGTAATAACATTGGCAAAAAAAAAAAATCAAATTACAAAAGAATACTTAAGTTCCAATACAAGGCAAGGCAAGTCCTTTCAGCAAATTAGCATAATCCCCAAAGAAGAGAAATGGGGCGAGAAAAAACACAACCAGGCTACATTAGTAGTTCTTCCTTCTCATTAACTTCTATTACTGAAAATACCGTAAATATGTACCCACAAATAAATGGATTTGTTACATCTAGTCCTACTTAACTGCACACATGCTACTTCATCTTACAGAAACCACCACAAACCCCTCACTACACAAAATGGAGGAAAACAAGAAACCATCAGGGGAAAGAAAAAAAAAAAAGAGCAAGAAAAACATTCCGAAGAGGAAAACTCGCGAGGCACAATATGATCGTGAAGAAAGAATCTTGAATGCCGGACCCATCCCCCATAAAAATCCAACACAAGCTCCGCCAGCTCGCTATTACACTTGTTTCGTACTCACGTCTTGACTGGCGGGGGAGGCAGAATGAGTTGGAAGACTGTATAATCCGTTTTACCAGTGTTGTTAAAAAATAGTTCGGTTGACTCCGCTTTAGTGAAGCAAACCGGCGAGCAAAGCCCCAGGATCTGATAATGACGTGGGAGCAATAGTTGGTTGAGTTTGTGGAGGTGCTGGAGAAGGTACCCCGGAAATCGTAGGAATGCTAACCAATTGTTCCTTTACAAACTCCTTGAACCTGTACAATTTGTCGTAATAAAAAATGGTATCAAGCTGCAATGAAGTCAGTGGTTACGAAGATTGAACCCTAAAATTAGAAGACATACTCGTATGTTAGAGTCGGGTCCCCCGAGGCTACTGTCATACGTAGCTGCGTTCTGTCTGCTGGATCTGTTTCAATTCTTATCTGAATATCACCCAAAGACAAATAAATACATAAATAAATAGTGAAGCCAGCATTACATGGAGATTTGCTAAGGCATTTGTTATCTGCTTACATAGTTTTGACATTGGGCCATAGGGGCAGAACCTTTTAAAAAGAGCTAAGCAGCACAATTTTTACCAATGTAAAATTCAGCAATATGCATTAATCAGCAATGAATTTTCATCTTAATGCCAAGGTAGAGTTCAATCAATCATAAACAGCCAGAAGTTTGAGAAATGCATTGTCTATCACCCCACCATAAGGTTCACTGGGGCTGTATCTAGGATTTGGGCAAGCAAATACAGAATTAGAAGTATCTAACAGCTCAGTTACAGTCAGATCCTTCAAGCTTCCATTTCTTTACCCAAATCCATGATCCAAATACAGGATAGGAAACACCAATTTATCGCTAGCGATAGCAACCTCGACTGCAAATCTGTATACCCAGCTATTAAGGCCATATCTTACCAAGCACAACATGGCGCTTGTACTCTCTGAGTAAAATGTAGTGCTTGCAACCAAATTATTGGCATTTGGATCCTGAAAGAAGAAACATTAACACTAAGGAAACTTCAAATACGTGATTGAGGCAGGCCCAAGAAGATAGATCAACAACTTACGAGCCCCAGACAAACTATCAACCGGAAACTGTTAAATAAGTTTGCCATCTCCACAAGAGACATTGGTCTTACACCTCTAACCTGCCCAAAATTTCATAATTTCATGTTAAGATAAATATTTGTCAATCGGAAAAGTGTGGGCTTCTAAGCATAAAAACAAATGTTTGATTTTGAAAAAGCAACCACCTTGTACAAATGACGCCAAAGGCAAGCCCGTCCCTAATTTTATCCCTCTTAACACCCTTGATTAACAAGAATTGAGATGGGTAGTCTCTTTTTCATGTGCCAACACGCTGAAAACGCAACGCAACCCAAGTTTTTGCTAGTGGTAACCAGTAAGACATGCAGACACATTACTAGGAAATGCTTTTTAAAATTGGATGAAGTTTGATAATCGAATAGCTTAGAATTCCAACATACAATGATTACTTTCAGGGTGAGAACATGAATCAAGCTTTAAAGCCACAAACTGATGTAGTTCATATACAAGCTTCTTTAGAATGGCTTCGACAATAGAATCAGGATCCTTGATACTACTGCCCATGTGCTAATCGGCAATTCAAATATACTTTTAATAGAAACAAAACAAAGCTCAAGGACATATTATAAACACAGCCAAGTATAAAGTCTCCTAAAGTAGTGTTAACAAATATGTGCATGTCCTTGTGCCTAATACTACTCCCTCCAAAGATGTTCCTTGACCTTCAGTTTATTTACTAATTGAACCGAAGGTGAAAGCTTGGGTGCTAGCTTCCAAGCACAATAGCTTATTGCATTTGCATACAATGAGACAATGATGAATTACCATACTGGCAGCATCACCTCCAGAAAGAAAATGGGTTCATTAACGTATTCCAATTATGCATGAATAGCAAGAAGGGGCACAGATTTTATATGGCAAAATTTTAGTCAATTGACTTGCATTAAGTGCTAAGATCACTGATTGTGATCTTCTTACAAAAGCAACAGATGCCACGTAAACTAGCCAAAAACATTTACAACAGGAAGGAGATAAAATGCAACACGCGCGCGCGCGCGCACATGTTCTTTCTTTCTTTCTTTCTTTCTTTTCTTGAAATTGGCACACACACATGTTCAAGATTGGACAAAACGAAGCCTGAGCACACTTACCACTTCTTGAAGTTTCAAAGGTGGTCCAGAGAGTGATCTCCACTGGGGAAAGAACTCTTCGGCAGAAATTGTTATAGCTTGAAAAAATTTACTCAAAACAGCAGGAAGGCGGAGTTTGACATTGACCTGTAGAAGGATAAGATACATTCAGTCTCTACAATCACCAAGGTAATACCACAAATATCTCGTCACTAGGTGATACCATATGAGTTCCAAACTTATAGGAGAAGTCAATAACAGCTACATCCCGGCTAGGGCGGACGTTTAAGACTTCAAGTGGGCATTGCACCTACGTAACCAAAAAAAGTCATGGTTAACGAAAAATGATGAAATAAAAGATACAAAAGTAGAGCAGATAACGATCAGTTATCAAGTAAAAAGCACAAAAGTAGTCCGACCTGTGCCCGTGGAGGAATAGTTTCAGGAACTAACGAGAGCTCCATCTTCAGATGGGAGGGAGGTAATATCAGAGCTTGAACAGAAGCTAGTGGAGCAGTATTCTTATTACCCAAGAAAAGAACAAGTCGACCATGATGGGCTCTCCACTCTGCTTTAATGCCAATCTGAGAAAGTAGTTACAAGAATATAGTCACTACAGAAGACACCTCACAGAGAGAAAATACATGGACAATTAAGTTCCAGTTTTAGAACACTCAATGCGATCACAAGGGTAGTATACCTGAACATAAGGATCCTCGTACAACACACCGCTATCCTTTAGACATAAAGCATTAAATCTTTCTGCAATATCACCTATTGGCTGGTAACAGGTATCATGAAATCAGTCAGTAAAAAAACAACCATAAATAGCACACATGACTTGTGGTCTTTACTTGCAATACTTTGCTCCAGAGCTTATCTGAAATTTAGTACAGGAATTAGCTAAAGTGGTATGCATAACATGGGAAGCTATATTCAACCAACGACCAAAAAATTAAGGTTGTCACCCAACAAGGGTAGCGACATTACACCCCATCACAGGTGTTAAGCATCCAACTAAAAACCGATAGGCAATGAATGGAGAGGCCGCTCACATATACTAGTTTTGAAGGTTGTAATTAACCAATATGGGCCAAAGCTCTAACACTCCCCTGCACGTGCGACCCCTAACCCGCACATGGAGAATTAAATAACAGATCCATAAAATGCAACAACCAGCGAAACAAGGTACGCTTAAGGCACAAAAAACATTCCAAACAATCAAGAGTCCGGTCCAAAATCTCCAAAAGCCTAGCTCTGATACCATGTTAAAGCACCCAACTCAAAACCAATTGGAAATGAATGGAGAGGCTGCCTAGGCTCATATATTAGTTTGGGAGGTTATAATTAACCAATATGGGGCAAGCTCTAACAACAGGTAAAGAATTGAGCTTTTGGAGGCCAGAATATTGTTGGGTTGATTTGCCCAGAAATAGCCAATGAGAGATTATTACACTTGTCGAATGATTGTGGGAATCGGCCAAATCAACTAGGTTACCAAAAGTTAGTCAACCAGAACCACTTGCCTTTTTTTTTTTTTTTTGGAAGAAAAAAAAAAGTAGTCATATTAACGAAAGGCAACAAGAAACTAACTTATTTCCAATTTTACCAAACATGACATGCAGGTGATGGCCAAGCATCTAGGCAGTGAGAATAGAGAAGTATGTCACTATTAAGATATTAGTCATTCGAAGAGATTCCTATGTCAAAAAATTTAACGGTTTACAAAAAAATCCCTATATGTTGAATGGTCAAATCAAGCAATATTCAACAATTCAGAAGTAGCAGTTACAAACCCAATTTAGGCTAAAAAGTAATTAGGTATCGCAGTCTTGGAGAAATCAATGATAAAGGGTTATTGAAAGTCAAATCAACAAGGTATGTAATAAAGCAATAGAAACCTGGACAGTATTTGTCTGCTCTCCAACGGGTGCAATGGCTAGAGCATCTTCTGCATTTGAAACACCTTCTGCTCCAGGTGCCAAATTGTAATTTGGTTGTGAAGCAGCACCAGGTGGTCCTTCAATAGCGAGAGGACTTAAGAGATCACCAAGGATATCAGCTGAAGGTTCGGGGGGTTGAGGATCCACCACAGTAAGAATCCCATTGGCCTGAGTCACCGCTTGATCTCCCGCACTGTGATCCTGTCAAATACTCAACAATGGATCAATATCTAACTGAACCTATAAAACTATTGATTTTGAATTTTGAAGAAATGTCCAATCCATGGTTCATAAAATCACACTGGATTGACAGCTTACCACATTACTCATGCTAGGCACCTTTACCAGACCAAGCTGGCTTACAGGAGGCGTTCCGTTGGTAGGGCGTTGGTCAGTTACTACCAAAGCATTAGAGGTCTGCTGCAGGGCCCGCAACTTAGCAGCACTTTGCTCTGCAGTATCAGCTTCAGTATCTTCGGCCTTCTTAATCAATGCAGACTAAAAACCACAGAGCATATACTACCATTAGAGTCATAGACTTTATAAAAGCATGTCTCCACACACAAAGTAAACAAAAAAAAAAAAAAAAAAGGTTTCAGCATGGCCATCACGTGGACAACAGATATAGGGCCTTTCCAAATATATTGAAGAAATTATCCAACAGCAGAAGCTAAATCTGATTACATGCAAATGTTGTAAAATGTGTACCTGGCGCTCAGGGAATTTAGGCATTTCAGCCATTATATCCATTAAGGCTTCACCTTTCCTACTTAATGCAAAATATTCAACAGCTCTTTGCTGTATCTCAGCATCAATACAACTCTCATATCTGGGGAAAAAAAGAAAGCATGACCTTCGAAAAGAATTCCCAGGCATTGTATGCGCTCAAAATGCATAAAAATGAAAAGTTACAATTCAGACTAGCCGAATCTCACTTGCGGAAAATTGCCCAAATCTGGTTCTGCAATTCTGGGTCTGAGGGTTGCGTGTGCATTAAGATCTTAGCATATGTAGAAAGAAGAATGGGAATCGTTGAAGTCCTGGTAACATGAAGTCCATTAGCATTTTCAGGTGATAAGCAGCATATATAACCAAGAAAAGCAGAAGTTCAAGTTCCCTTACGAAACAGTAGGCAGCTTCTCATGAATGATACTAAAGATTTCCTTTGGACTACACCCAGGCCGTCTGGCCAGAAGGTGGCTGTATTCTCCGAGGATATAGGCACTGACCTGCTTCCAAAGATGCCAATGCCCGAACACACTTAATACCTTGCAATCTACTTTTTCCAAAAGAAGTTTATGAATAACTGATAACGCCTTCTCTAATCTTAAAATGATATTATGATTGGGCATGCCCCATGTAATTAACTTGTAAACTAACTAAGAACTGGGTAATTGAACTACTGAAGAATGGGGCCAATAATGGCCCAACGATATACTTAAGTTACTGAGTCAGCTGGCTATGCAAAGCATCTGAACTTGTCTTAGCTAACTAGCCACTGTTAAAGCTTGAGATCCAGGTCCAACATCTAGAAAGTAACATAATTAGGTTTCTGCTAAAAATCCTTGATGCTAGTGTCTTTCAATTATGTCTCTATTCCTTTCTCAACAAGGGTAGAATCTTGCCTAAACAAAAGGCATCGATGTCCTGTATAGCATTGATGCCATACTGCCACATACAAGTTCTTGATCATCCCGTCAATAGCATGCAATGTAAATAAAATATGCATCCTAGGTCAACTCAATCTGGGTGTGCACAAAACACCACAGAGTTCGCTTAGCATCAAAAACACATACCAAATACTAGCTCAATATGTCAACCACAAGCGTCAAATAAGTCTTTTACGTGTATTTTCTACCTCGGAATAGAGAATGTAAATAAGTCATAGGCAGAATGTACGCACCTTGACCATTGTCTCATGTATAGCAGGCTTATCAAGATACTCCCTCGCTTTTACTGCTGCATAGGGCTGACAAAACATAAAAAACATGTGCAAGGGATTACCAATTGAGTAAATTTCAAGAAGCATAGACAAACAATGAAGCACATGAAGTGATAAGTTGTATTAACCTGTAAGTCCTCATTGTTTGTAACAAACTGCACTACACGAAACCAAATATCATCGCTGACAAAATCTCCAGCTTTGTCAATCAACTGAAGGATCACATCCACATACCTGCACAGTGGCTTAGAAAAAGTGCAATAATAAGTAGAGCAAAACAATGATTTCTTTCCATACTGCAACAACATTCAAGTTTGCAAATCTGAAACTAATAGATAAAGTAAATGCCCAAAAATGCTGTGGAAGGACCAATAAAACATAGAAACAAAACTTTCTCCCACTCTCAAATATATCCCCAACATTGAAGAACAGACTAGATTTTAGTCAAGTTTATACCCAAATGCATGACATAGTAAAAAAAAAAAAAAAACATTGCGCAAACTGCCAGCTCAAACCCCAGCTGACCATTTTGACTCGACACAATAATGTTCAACTTAAGTTTCTAACTCGGAGTTAAACCATCCAACATCAAAACTCTTTGCATGCATGACATGCGGTTCAACCGGACAACCTTACCAGTTCAACAGCTGTCAGCTGAGACAATCTCTTTTAAGGGTTGGAACTAGGAAGACAGGTTGCTTTCAGCTATTGATACTCAGGACCCAGTAGGCTCAAGCAAACACTAACTAATCCTTTAGAGGCCGTAAAAAACTAAAAACTGTAACAAAGGCACAGAAACCTAGATCTTTTTTCACACAATTAGATTTATTTAAATATTAGGAAGATTGACGATCCGTGGATACAATTGTAGGACCTACTAGTATTATCTATTTCCTACGAAGGAACAAGACAAGACATTAAAAAAAAAAAAAATCCTATTTTACAAGTCAAAGGTATCACACAACTGAAATCTAAGTCTTGAAATTGTCTACAGCTTGTTGTGTCATGGCAAAGGTCAAGAATAAATCAGCAGTTATTGTTCGTGTAACTTTTGGCTGATTGCTTTTATGTAAAGCAAGAATGGTTTCACCTGCACCACTGACAAACTATCCCGATAAAAACAACCAACTAATTTTAAGCCGATAGCCAGTACAGATTAAAGATTTGAAAGCGTATATGCAGCACTTGCCATGATAAGTCAGGGGCGAACTTCTCTGCTAGAATAGCAGCTTTTAGCGCCAATTCCTCACGCATTGCAAAGTCTGCGGAGCTGAGATACTGCAAGCAAATAAATGTCAATGCCACGCTGCAGGTGTTTTGGTAAGAACATAAAAACACCATCACTAGTGGCCAACTCTTCATAGTTTAGGAGAAATTATCAGCTGAAATTAAGGAGTTAATGTTTTTTACAGGGAAATCATACCTGTAATAATTCTTCAACTATGTCTTTTGCATTTGAAACATCACACATGCCATATAGCAGATCAAGAGCACGTCTCCGGATGCTGGGGTTTAAACCATTGTCAATAAAGGACAACGAATTTGGAAACGGACTTGAATTTAAATTCTATACAGGGTAATAAGTTCACAAGCACTTCAGATGAGTACACCATTACATCACCTATTAATTCATATAATGCGTTCTTTTCTAGTGGTATCAAGGGGAATTTGGGGCGGAGAAAGAATGGGAGTTCAACCAGGTAACCACTAACCATTAAGCATAATAGACCAGCATAGTTATGAGTCTTATGACTATTCCATATGGCAGATCAAGAGCACGTTTCCGGATGCTGGGGTTTAAACCATTGCCAATAAAGGACAATGAATTTGGAAACGGACTTGAATATAAATTCTATATAGGGTAATAAGTTCACGAGCACTTCAGATGAGTACACCATTATATAACCTATTAATTCATATAATGAATTCTTTTCTAGTTGTATCAAGGGGAATTTGGGGCAGACAAAGAATGGGAGTTCAACCAGGTAACCACTAACCATTAAGCATAATAGACCAGCATAGTTATGCGTCTTATGACTATCACCAAACAGTACAGCTAGACACGAGAAAACAACTAGTTCAGATATCTCTAGTAATCAGCAATATGACAAGTAGCATGAATACCGACTTGATGAATCACAGTTTTCTGAAGTGAGAATTTCAGACTGTTGGAGCCATATAGAAAAAGCTAGAATACGGAAAAAGAATCCAGGCAAAAAGGTAATCATTTCAGCACGTCACTGATTTCAAACATTTAGTATCTGATTGGTCAATATCCATGCAGCTTACATAGCGTGTGTACAGTATGGGAGACAAGTATAATGTTCATATCCCATAACCCGTAACCAACCATTGTGCCTAGTAACGAACAAGCTAAAAAGTATCTTGAAAATCACATTGCTCTTGATTTAACCTGATGTCTGGATCCTTCAATGAGGTGATGATCTGGGCTTGATGTCTTTTGATAATGTCCTGAACATCGGTAACCATCAACATCCGGGTCATATTCTCCTGCATAAGAGGAATCCATCGATCATAGTATCTTACAGTCAAGACAAAAACCAACCAGATCAATCTTTTCATTTCCTGGACATCAGCTTCAAGCCTTCAACAACAAGATAAGAAACAACAAAAGAGATAACCACCAAGCTAGTGTGCTCTCACAACTTACCAAACCAAGATAGCGAATATTTGGCTCGCGAACTGCAATAAACTTTCCAAGCAAGGCAACACATTGAGACATCATTTCTTTTTCAGCATCAAGATGCATGACCTGCATTGAGGTGATTAGAAGAAATATTTGTAAATAGCAAGGTGAAGATTTTAAGGCTGTCAGCCCGAATTATACTGTATAATCATAATTGCAAATAGCAAGGTGAAGATTTTAAAGGCCAGCCACCAGAATTGAAATGTATAATTAACAACAACCCTTTGGATCCGTGAAAATGCACCGCACCACACGCGAATCTATGTGTGTGTGAGAGAAAGAGACTTCTGGAGCACATCTAAAGAAATATGAAAATCCTATTTCCAAGTGTCTCCAAAATAGCATGACCTTGTTTGTAGATTCAAATGCGTCAATATTAAGCATGAAAATGAACATGCACATACATAATAATTAATTTTCATGACTACAGTGATGTAAATAATACTGAATAAACAACCCGTAAACTACATGTTGTGGTTGAGCTAACTTAAACTTAAGATTATGGAATCTAAATGCAAATTCCCAGAATTCCAGAATTTTTAAGTCACAAAGTAGCATTTGCATTCTAATCAGCTGCAAATGGATGCAAACTTACGAGAGCAAGAGCTTCGAAGAGAACAGCATGTGACGCATTGTTTTTGTTCACATTTTTCACAACATCGGTCCCCATTAGTATCCGTTGTAAAACCTGCAAACATTGGAAAAAAATCTTCAGAGCTACGAAATATAATGGCAATTTATTTACCTCAGAAAAAACGAACCTCAAACAATGCTCTTCTAGTGGTTGGATCTTCTATGGTTGGAAAATATTGAAGAACCCTCATTGTCTTAACCTGCACTGGCCAAATACTAGTGCGGTAAATCTAAGTCTGTTTAACAAAATAACAACGGTGTCGATCAGTTTTACCAAGCTACCTGCACTGACCAAATACAAGAAAGTTAAAAGTATAAATACGTCAATTAAATATCAACTGCATCAGTCAGTTTTCTAAAAGCTGCTCTTGAGGACACTAAGAATCCAAACTCAGCTTGCCTTTGTTCCGAAGGCATGAAATCGGCAAGGACAATAAAATATGCTAAGCTATGTGAGAACGCTATGACAAAACAGTACACGGGAGACCTAATTACATCCATTCTAAGACAGCATCATAGGAAACAGTAGGTAGACCTGTAACATCATTTCCCGTGCTGCTTCTCTATTTTTTCTTCCTTTGAAGAGGGGGAAGGGGAAGAGAGTGCTTGTACTGTACACTCTGTTGACTGCTAATAATACCTAACCCAATAGTTTTCCATACAAATTGCTGCAGTTAGAGACTTCCAATATTCTCAATTTCCTCAATAAGCATCCGAGTTTTTTACACACTCCAAGCAGATCTCTTAAAATTAAAAATTGTGTACTGCTAATAAGGGGCTAAATTGGATTGATTTTTGAAGTGGCCACCCTAACTTGATTGAAGTGGCCACCCTAACTTGATTGACTTTTGGTCTGCATTACCTAAGACTAAGTGTTCGGAAGAAAACAGATACAAACCTGAAGCCAGGGAGATGGGATGCCATAGTAAGTGTATTCTTGTGGAATATCCTGGTTCCTAGCAAGCCTTTCCAATACTTTTACACACTTTGGAAGACAACTCCAATAGGCGTCATGGTTATTTGCCACTAAAGCAACAAGAAGGCTCATAGAAGATGTCAAAACACCCAAATCACGCTCATCTAATAGCTGTGCCATCCGATCTGACCTGCAAATGAGGTGAAAAAGACTCGAATCATGAACACAAAAGTTACCCAGTACATTCAGGCCTCAACAAATCCAAATTCATGCTTACCAGCCATCTACATTGACAACATCCGGATTTTTTCTGAACAGTCGAAGGAGACACAAAGCAGCTTTCTTTCTCACAAGCGGTCTGCAACTACTGGAAAGCTGAAAGGATGAAAACAGTAACCATCATATCATTTAACTAATTAGTTGTTGTCAATTTAATCAGCACAAAAATGTTCCCCTTACAAGTAACTTTTGAACATCAGGTGCTAATGATTCAGCAAACTCTCTTCCACCAATATTCCCAACCTGCAGACAAGTTCACAGAAAATGGAAATCTGTAAGACACCCACGAATATACAAATTTTGGATCCATATATAGCATGATACGAATTAACGATATCTATATATCATGATCCTTCTGGGAGCAGCCACTTTGTGCATTTATTGCCAAAGGTTAGGTCTGTCTCCTATCCTTCCCCCGCCCATACCCCCAATTATTGGGGACTAAATGGGTTATGTTATTGTTGTGTATTGTTGTTGTTGTATATATCATGATCCAAACGTCTGATCGTTTTCCCTAGTTAGGCATCATATGCCAAGGAGAGGGAGGTTTGAACAGTTAACCCAAGTCAAACATTATTCTAGTCTTTGACATAACCTAGAGAGAATGAGAATCGCATTTGAAGAAATAATACAAATTGGTGTCTCATTCAAACAAAAAATACTGAGCATCACATACAACAGGGCACCAACTATTTCAGAGGGAACCTCCTGATATAAGTTCAAGTTTCTTCATTTTCAGACCTTCATTTCGCCCTCAACCAAGACAAAGTTGCTTCCAACCAATTAGTCCTATTTGCCTCTCCATATAAACTAACAAGGATGGAATAACATCACATAACAGGACACCTACAACTTCAGAGGGGACCTCCTGGCATAAGTTCAAGTTACTTTTTATTGAGATCTTCATCTTGCCCTTGACCAAGACAAGTTACTTCCAACCAACTAGTCCTATTTACCTTTTTATACAAACTAAACGAGGACGGAAAGTCTTCCCACCTGCAAAGTGTGAAGGAATTCACAGCCTCGGGAGATACAAAGTACGTACTTAAAGATTACACATATCAAGAGCAGGGCAACTCCGCACTCAGAGAGAGAGAGCAGCACAAATGCATATATTTCCATGATCACCCACTTAGTAATTAGAAAAAAAGCACCGCTTACATAACGAACAGGAAGAACCCTTATACTACAAAAAACAAAAGGAAAGGCTTGTAAACCTTTATGTTTCTGATCTTTAAAAAAATTGTTAGAACCATAAATGCATTCCAAACTTGCATGATAAAATGAATTACATAAAGCCACACGGAGGTATTGCAAGTAACATTTACTCCAAAAACAAGCTGTCCTCGGGCACCATAATAGTACAAAAGGAAAAGGCTGAGAAAGGTTAATGACCACTGCTTCTACCAAGCAGAAATGTTAAGAGGACAAGCCGACAAGGTGATTAAGAATTAAATGTTTATATGTGATGACACATGCATGATATAAATTGTACAAAAACAAGCTGTATATAGTTGTCATAGTAAATTGAGAACCAAAAAAGTACTGTTATTCTGGGAAGTGAATGAACAACTCGCGAATGTAAACAGTTAATGCTTAGTCATACCATAGTCAATGCAAGGCACTGAAAAGTCTCATTTCGACCAATAATGTCATTGCGGACGGTATTAATTGCTAATCTCAAAAAATCATGATTCTCATTGAGCAGACTTGATGTCACTATGTACCCAACCTGCACAATCGGCAGCAAGATAGAACTTTACTAATAGGGAGTCACAAACCCTTCTCAAGCAATAAAGCAGGAAAATGTAACAGAACATATGCACACCAGCACGATAAGACACTGGCAGATATCCTTTTAGTTTTAACTTTTAAGTAACTTCCAACGCGCTATTGATAACCTATCCGATTTCCAACCTCCAGATTCCGTTCTATCATAACTTGCTTGATTCAAGAATTAGCATCTACTGTTCTAACAAAGCAAGTATGAACAAAACATATTTCCTGGAGATACTTCAATCAGCTTTGTAAAAACAGTCAAAAACCAAGGTCTTTAGTGCCAAAATCTGAGAACTCCTTGTGCATGCTTAGAACTTAAGCAAGGTTTGAAAAGGTAGTGTATCTATACAGACAAGATATAAATTAAATCTATTTGAGACTAGAGATGCCACAGAAAGCGCAGTAACATTTGACAACATATACACGTAATTGTGCTTGGTTGGTGGTGAGTGGGTTAGCAGTGGACCACTCTGGGAAGTTAGTAGGCTAGACCTGACATGAGACCACAGGTGACTGGTAAGTTGGTCTAAAATGGCCTAGCAAGGGCCTAAAGTCATTTGTTGGTATCTGGCACAACACACATTATCCAGACAAGTGTCCGTGCTTCTTAGGTTTCTGCTTAGAAGAGACTAGAGTTCACCTCACACTTGTCCTACATCATGAAACTGATAAAGACTTCGACAAAATGATGCATGCATAGAAAAAACCAAGCAATAAGCTGTCAATAGCTGTCGAGTTATATTTCTATCATGTTTCAATAGTAATCTAAGTTGTCCCTGAACAGAAGTTATTTGTTGTGTTTTTTATTGTAGGGATTAATATTACCAAATTGCTGATTTTGCAATCCAAAAGCTTGCAATTATAAGAAAACAAGTGACAAAGATCTGTATGCTCAGATATAATGCTATATCACCATAATTTAAGAATGCCTAGAAGGCTAGAGCCATAACTCTTTCTTTTTCCACTTCGGTTGCTCTTTCTTTGAATGACCATCTTCTTTGGGACACATCCTTCATGTGTCTCATTAGAACTCTACTCCGACAGACTGTATGGTCAAGGACAACTATAAGCACCATAACTGTGCACATGACATAAACTCCACTCTCAGTCAATGAGTTAAAATAATGCAGAAACCAGTTGTTTATGTTATAATAACATCTTGAGGTCCATGACTGTAGATATGACATAAATTCGGCATTTGATGAGTCAACATATTGCAGGAAATGGTTATTCATGTCTACTATAAGATTGAGAAACATAAGATCAATGGAATTAGAGGGTCATTTAAGGTGTACAAAGCACCTGCTTTTCTGGATACTTTGGGGCAGATATTAAAGAAACAGCTTCCATGTGACCAAAGTCTACATCATAACCAAGCATATAGATGTACAGCATTTTCCAGACATATTTCTTCTTTTCATAAGGCGTCAAACCCTGTCAAAAGAACAATACCAAAAATAATCATAACGAAGGGCCAAGTCACCATGGAATCATCCAAATATACACAAAGGAAGCATCTAAGAATAAGAGAGTAGACATGGCCAATAAATGGGAATCAAGTTATAAATCCCAATATAAGGTGGTTTAAACCTAAATGATAGGTATTTAAATAACCTAAATTACGGTAAAGCAACTTTAATTGCAATAGATGGGAGTCGGAAAGAATCAGTGTTGAACAAAAGAGCAAAATACTCGTCAAAGAGAAGGAAAGAAAACAAGAGCAAGACAAATCACGGGTGAGGCACCGACAGTCCAATCCAAGAATGGGATTGGCTACTCGGCGTATGTAACAGCATTTCACATTCTTAGTATTCAACCACTCAAACATAGCGACCAGAAAATTTTGCTCAAGATCTAAAGAACTCAGAAACAAATCATCAATTGACAAGTTGCAAGGTAACGGCAAACACTATCTAAAAATTAAGATCTTATTAGTAAAACTGTAAAAGACAACAAGATAAACAAAAAAACTGATACCCCAAGTAAAGCCAAGTAATTGTAAATGCGCTCAAATCATTAATCAATTTGCAAGTAAGCATATCTGTACAACAGCAGTGAAAACTATTTCCCCTCAATCACTTGCGAATGACGGAAACAATGAGATGAAGAAAACATCCACAGCTACCTATGACCAACAGAAAGAGTATTAAGGCATGACAACAGTTGCTCCGAAAAGGTAATGAGAATGAATTGTAGAAAGGAAGATGACAGACAGCCGAACAGTATTTGCTATGGAACAAGGTATGTGGTCTAGTCCCCTAAGGCATGACTTTGCTTTGGAACAATGACTGATCATTGCAAGTAAGGAGACCAAGAACATATAGCTAAAAAAACCAAGGCATGAAAAAAAGGAAAAAAGGTGATAGGCTCCGAGCGAGTGAGAGGGAGAGATACATAAAAAACAAAGAAGAAGAAACAAGAAACCTGCTAGTAAGGCTAAAAACCACTTCAAATGGTATTAAACCACTACAAACAACAGCTATAACAATCTCAGAAAAAATACTAGGCCAAGGCACATCTCTTATTAAAGCTAAGCGCCAGAATGGGAAATGCAAGTGATGCAAATAGCTATGGGCCCGGGTAAGGTTAATAATACGTAATCTTGTAAGACGATGCTTCAGATGCATAACTACATTTAAATGCACTAATAGCCATGCCTAGTGCCACAAGACCTCAATAACAACATTAGAAATAGAACCATAAATGGCAACTAGCAACATTCATTTCCTGCCTAAAGATCTGTACATAAAAGATGTTTAGATAGTGTGACCAAAATTTTCATTCAGGCCCAGGGAAAACAGGGTTCATCTAAGAGGCAACAACTATCAGTGATTCTTATTTCTTAAAGATATCAGTACAAGATAAAAAGGTAGCCAGTAATTCTCCATTCCACAAGAAACTCGGAAAAGGTGATTAGGAATTTTATGTGAATCATGCCTATTGCTACACTAGGTGTGTCCCTCCCTTCCTCTCTAACTGTGGGTTGTAGGACAAATTTACTGCTGGCTAATTTAGGATAAACCAAGGGAGGATAAAATCAAGAAGGTTAAAAAAGTACAAAAAACAAGAAGGGGTGTATACATGCAACGCTATCAGCTACGTAGCACGGACATAGATACTGACACGAACACGGACACGACAATTTTGAAAAAAAAAGGACACGGACACGGCAGGGGACACGGCAACATATATTAATATATATTTATTTTATATAAATAAAAATATTTAAAAAGATTAAAAATTAAAACTTTAACGATTAATAATTACAGTTTGACCCCAAAAAATTTAAAAATTACAATTTGACCCCTGAAAATTAAAAAACTACAGATTGACCCCTCAAAATTAAAAAAAAATTATAGTTTGACCCCTGCCGTGTCCCCCCGCCTTGTCCCCTATAAAAAAAAAACAAAAAAATTGGGGGACACCCGTACGTGTCCCGCCATGTCCCCGTGTCCGACACTCCGAAACGGCGATCTCTATAAGTGTCAGTGCTTCATAGGCTATCAGCATCACCCAACGCGTACCTCAGTACCCAAGTGAACTCCTGAACTGCTTTGGATGAATGGCATTGAAGGATCTCATCCACATACACTGCTTAGATGAGATCAGCTGCTACGATTTTGATGGCTTCAAGTAGATCACAAATGTTTAAAAATGAACTTTAGTTGCCACGAGATGGGATTTTATTTCAAATTCCATACCGCACAGTTATACGCTATGGCCTATCCTATGCAGTGCACCATATGTGCAACAATGGACACAAACCTCCTACTTGGATTAAATCCTACTTTAGCCAAGAACAGATCCAAGTGGGCTACACTGCTATACATTTTGAGAGCATGGACCTCCTTAGTGGGAGTTAATCCAACATTGGCTGCACAGTTTAACATCACAGAAACAGACTTGCTGACTGAATCCGAAATTGGTTTGACTAATGTTTTGAAAGGCCAAGTTGAGGGTAGACCAAATCCTACATTGGCTAGACTAACGTTTTCAAAGGCTAAGTTGAGGCTCATCTCTATTAGATAGCTTGATATACATATTTCCTAACAGCTTAAGCTTTTGGCACAATGGATAACTTAACATGGTATCAGAGCTCTGGTTGTGAGAGGCCTCGGGTTCAAGTCTCTCTGTTTGCATTTGTACCCCATTTGCATTTTGCTTCTTGCCTTTGTATTCTGTTCTATTCTATCTCTAAGAATTTGCATCTCCGCTTGCAAGACGGGGTTGCACGTGAAGGAGGGTGTTAAATAGCTTAATATACATTGTTGGGCTCATTTCCTACCAACTTAAGCCTTTGGGACAATTGGTAACTTAACAATCTCGAGGCCCGTATCAAGGCTAGGTCATCAAAAAATGCCCCGAGACCTTCAAATTTGTGTCTTACCCTCCGAAAGCCCACGCCATGTGGGGCGTTCACACAAGGTGGGCCTTTTGTGCATTTTTATGCATTTCATTTCATGTCCGGCTTACGCTTTCAAGAACACAATGGCAATAGGTCTTCAGTCTTCACACTCACACACACACTCTCTCTAAACCTATCAGTCACTGCTTGAAATGAAAAGTACCTATTTGCGTGTATCTTTTTCCATAAAAAATGGAATAACTGAATTAACTAACTCAGCTAGGGTTAACTAGCTCTGAAAGATATATATCTAACCATGCGTTGGAGTAACTAGTCCTGTCATTAACTAGTTAGGTTTAGTTGCATAAAAAGATGATCATGTACTCTCCAGATTACCTTTGAATACAAATCATTTTTTGACTCTCTCTCTGTAGCCTCATCTGCTTCCATTTCTTGAACCCTTTCATCTTCTACGCCTACTTTATTACATAACTCAAAGAACCTAGATATTTCCAGCTATTTTAACTTAGTTTTTACTCATAAGCAGAAAGCAGCAGCTCTGCCGTACACAATGCCATAACCAGCAGGTTGAAAACATGGATTCCTGGCTGAAAAAAGTTGTCCATGTCTAGCAACCAGCTGAACCTGAACGAATCACTGACAAATCATTTGGCATCAACAAAACAGAAACAATATGAACATCTCACTGTCTATGACACATGGGTACTTCTAAAACACCTGACATACTCGTACCTGTAACATATCGGGTACGAAAAGTTTGCATGGTACTTCTAAATCCATACCAGTTACGCAAAACACGTACATAAACTTTTCTCTTCGATTTTTGTCATATCCTAGAAGTACCCCTCTATGTGTCAAGCTGTACCCAACACAGAAATGAAACTAAGACCCTTTCTTCTAGGCTTGGCATCATTATAACATAAGGATTTTGGTCTATAGGTTCTTTAGCATATTTGCACCTTAATTACAGAGTGTAATGCATTGCTCTAAATTATAAGAGTACATTTTTTATTGTCGTATCCAACTGGTACCCGTACCCGACTACATTTCGAAGGTTTTGCCTTATCGACTTGCCATAGGTCCATATCAGTACCCATACACGTGCTCCTTAGCTCACTGTTCTACAACTACAGCTAACAAACAATGGTAGAGCATATTGTTTGCGCCCAACCTACATAACGCATAAATTAGATGCATACATAGAAGAGAGAAGAGAGAAGGAAAAAAAAAAAAACTCAAAACCTTTTCGTTTTTGAAACGAGTACGGATATTGCCGAGCTCTTTATCGACACGAACGCGCTCTTGTTCTTTGTTCTGGCAATTCCGAATGTCGCTTATGAAGACGGAGAGGCCTCTCATACCAGACGACGCCATCTCCGCTCAGATCCAGCCGAGAGACGGCCTCTGTGGCGGCAGCAACTCCTTCTATTGGTCGATTCTCAATCAAATGGAGAATAAGAAGTTAACGGGAATCGATGTTTTTGTAGAGAGAGAATGGAGTGTGATCTGTAGGAGAGAGAATTTAGAGAGCGAGAAAGGCACTGAGACGACGCGCCAGTGGAGAAAGACGGACCTTTTTTTCCATTTGCGTTTGCCAATTCGACTTTAGTTAATTTTTCAGGTCATGATTTTTACTCCTACTTTTCCTTGTTTTGGTGGGGTCCAGTGTTCTAAAATCGGCTTGATTAGTCCCACCTAAGTTTTCATTAAAAAAAAAAAGAGTCCCGCCTAGACACTAGGCAGTGGTTCAACGCTCAAATGGTGGGCGGTGGTTCAACGCTTAAATTAACATAGCCGACTACTCGGTATCTAATCCTTGCCTAAGACACTAAGCGGCCAACTAGTTGACACTTAGACGTCAGGTGCCTTTTCTTTGTCCCATTAGCTACTAGCAAATTTTAGGATATTGATGGACTTTTATTAATAACTGGAGATGGTCTCATCTCATATGATGTAAATTTCCCTCCGGTCAGCTAACGGTGGGCCATCTTTTCAACAATTCGACCATAAACAACTTGGAAATTTCAACAAAGTTTTGGCACCCTGTAAATAACAAGACTAGTACATATAACTTTCTTTCATATGCTATTCTAATGAGTAATAAACAACTAAAGAGTGTAAAGTTAATAGAATCTCAAATTTTTGGTGTGATCCCAAAAGATCAACTCCTATAGAGATGATATGCAGCTTTTCTCTTGTATTCTCTTCAACCATTTTTTTTAATTAAATAACCGGATGTTCGGGTAAGCTTAATCGCATTTCGACTAATTCTGGGATCCTGAAGTTAACGACCAGACGAATATCCAGTGACCCCAAGATTTCAAATGTTTGACCTCCTTAAAAATAGAAACATGTAACCTAATAGAGGTGCACTTTTTACTCTTATAAACACTTGGCCAAACCCCTTGAGGTTTATTCTCTTCAACAAATTGTAAGATTAAAAAATATGGCGATTTAGGGGTGCTTTGGCTAAAAATAATTCTTGCATTTGTTAATTTTGCGTCAATGATCATTCATTTGTCACAACGAGAGTTATCTAAAAATAAAAAATAAAAATTATAAAAATATTTAAAAAGTTCGCTAAAGACAAAAAATAATTCTATTTACAAAAATTTTACCAGTTTACTTAATAATTTTTTCCTCTTTAAATTCCTCTTATGGATAATATAAAAAAAATCAACGCAAAATTAGCAAATGCAAATTTTTTTGAATAAAAACAAAAAAATAAATCATTTTAGTTTATTTTGTCAAAGCACACCTTAGGAGTACAGTTTTGACGAGCGCATAGAGTCCTGATACTTCTTGACATTTCCATCTTGTATCATACCCTCAAGTGCGATGTTAGGAGTTTTCAATCCAACTTACGCCACGTCGACTAATTTTCTTCCAGATCCAGTTAAAGGTAGGTCATTCACGCCGGTACTAGAGAATTCACGTGAAATTACTTTCTTGTGGTCTGATCTCAAAAATCGAACATTAGTCATGCTATGCGAAGAACAAACCGACCAACTAACCGGACCACATATAGAACTAATATCGTACAACCAACTTGAAAGTTTTTTAGGGGACCCACGGACCACTCAGAAGATACCCAGCCTGTCACAGCATAATTGGGTTCAATAGCTATGCTATGTATTCATTGATTTCAATCAAGAAATAGTTCAACCATGAAGTATTTTAAGATTCCGATGTTATAAATGACAGAATTGAGAGCCATATATCCACTATCCGTCCAACGTTGTAGATTAGATAATCTCAGGGAGTGATTGGTAGCTTTTTCCCTCAATTTCAAATTCTGCTTCACCCAACTTGACTCTTGGCTTAGGCATGACAAGGCCGATTTACGCACCCTTTTCGTATCCACAATTCCAAACAAAAAGGGCCTTACTTTAAAAGAACCTGAGGATAATCTATTCAAATCACTATCCAAATACAAGGAAAGATTCATAAAGCACATATTTAGCTAAATCGTCCCTGCAAAACTGATCGATCGATTGTCAATGACGATTGACGGTGGTGATTACTCTACTCCTGATAATTACTGAGAAAACATAAGATTTAGTAAAATGCTGAACCGCTTTACTTTCACCTTGACATAATTTCCTAGGCGCTTTGTATCTGAAACCAATAGGATTGGCACCACTTGAGCTTTCCCTTCATCTGCCTCCACAACCAAGTAATGAGCAATCCTGAGAAGATATCACAACTACCATATACGGTAGAGGATTTGCATGTATGACAGAATAAATTAGGTTCTACTATCGGATACTCGGACAAAATTAAAGCAACAGAAACAAGAAAATCAATCATCACATAACGACGTCCCCCAAACAAAAAATGCAACTAACCTTCGGTCTAATAGTCGAAGGAACAAAACTCTTATTGGAGGCGACGTTGCTATTGCACGCCACTCCATTTAGCCCAATCTACAAATTGCATTCCACCGTAGATGTTGTTGGCAAATCGTACACCCACTGTAAAAGCAATTGCAACTGATGGGACCTGCTTCGCCACAGGAGACGCTTCGACGAGTCGCTCCAGCCCATTTATGATTTGATAGCGGGTGTTGGAAGACACAGCAAGAAAAACACCTGGTAAAAAGGGGGAAACAAGAATCAGAATAAAAACAGAAGTGGTAGAAAAAACAAATCAGAAAAACTCCACCTCATCCTGTAAACTCTTAAAAGATATTCGGGGATCCATGCCAGAATGACTTGAATACTAAAAGGTGTAACTACTTAAAAGATTCCAAGAAAAGAAGAGACGGGATAGAGAGAGAAGGTTATGAATGGGATAGAGAGAGAAGGTTATGAATGGGCATCAGAAAATAATACTATATATGTATGGGAAAAATAATTATATTTACATTAGTAGTTGTAATTGAGCCAAATAGGAACAAGATAACATTAGTGAGTTAACTAGATAGCCTCTATAACAGGTGTCCTAAATCGGTACTACCTAAAGATAAGACCTTCACAAATCAGTACTACTCTCTAAAGCAGTCGTTTGGAGAAGACCTGGCCGTCATCGCCATGGCATTCTACTCCTCCGCCTCCGGTAAAACCTTCTCCATCGGGTCAATCCATCTGTTACCGGCTTACCGCCATTTTTCTTGAATTTCCAGCAGTCGTCCATCACTTTCCTTCAGTATTTTTCCTCTTCCTCTGCTATCTCTCTCTATACCCAGATTTCAGATCTCGGTCCCCCGTTGATTATTTTGCGATCTCCAGTACCCTGTTCTTGGTTATTTTGCACTAATCTGAGATCTGTAACTGTGCTGTTCGTGTACCGGCCGAAATCTAGAGAGTGTCCGGAACAGCCCGGAACGACCGAGACCAAGCGGTATTTCAGCCGGAATGGAACACAGAGCTGCTTGCCCAGTTTTCTTGCTGGTACAGTATGTACTGGCCGGTACCGGCCGAGATTAATAACTTTGATAAAGAAATGATAACCTACCAGGAAAATGATACCGGCCGGTATGGGACGAGATTAATAACTTTATAAGAAATGATATTCTGCCGAGAAAATGATACTTAAGCTAAACACAAGTCCATAATGCCCATTACCATAAAGTCCATATTAGGACATCATTTATCTTTTGAGAGATCCATATTACAACATCATAAGCAGCGAAAAAGAGGATCCAAGCGAAAGAATTGGGCATACCCCATAGAGCAGCACTTTTCAACAAAGGTGGTACAGGAATATCCTCTTCTGATTTCTTTATGTTTCTGCTCATTGCAAAGGCAAAGGAAAGAGTAAGCTATTATCACCTTCAAGGAAAAGCCAGAACCTTGCACAATTGAAGACCTCAGCTAAAGCACCAGCTACCCCAAACAAATGACACAAATGCTCAAGTAGAACAAAGTATAGAAAACGAATTTAAAGCAAATATTAAGAAAGTTATCATGTTAATTGCAAAATAAACACACTATTACCAATGTAAAAGTCTCAGCATAAGGTTTGCTATAACCTGGGAACTGGAAAGTGCTTAATTAGTAAGAAGTCCTAATAATTGTCCTCACATTCGTTTTCGTCAGATAACTTTCTTGGAAAATTAGTCAAAATAAGACTAGAAGAAACCAAAGGATTTAAAGTCACATAATGGTGATAAAAGTATTGAAACACTCTTAATGTATGTGATCGGAGTTGTTTTATTCTTCTAGAGTTCCCTCGAGTTATGAATCAATGGAAATTTTCCTCAACAGGGATTCTTAGTCAAAATGAGATTCTGGGAAATCGGAAGATATTGGAAGGACCAAAATATCCAACAAAAGAAAAAGTCACTTTATACATTTTCGTATGCGGCGTGCAAGTGTAAGTGAGGGAGAGAGAAGCTATCCCCCAACTTGATCGAGATCACGGGACTTGAATCCCAATATACAAAACCAAAAAGCTCACATTTCCGTTCAACATCTACCCTTTCCCCTCCCATTAAAAACAATAATTTCGCTAAAAACGATCACCTCAACTTGATCGAATACATCATAGTTAAAAGCTTATTATTGACTATACAACACAAGTTAAGTAGGAAAAATGGTACCAAGTCAACAGTTCATACGCCAAATGAGCTTCTAGATTATGCATAATCAGTTACTCATATCACAGTAATTTTCCATGAAAGCAATTTTTGTTCTTGGTGTTGTGAGGCAAGGGCTTGTTTAGGGGCAGAGCAAGCATGTCCCATATACGTCACCTAATCATACAACTTAAACTTGGAAATACAGCTAATACAAGCTACATCTAGATGAGCTTACCGTTTAGCAGTCATGATCAAATTTGCAATGCCTTGGCCAATAAGACCACACCCAAATCCAACTGATCCATACATTATGCCCTGAATCCAAAATAATTGATCCATAGTTAATGGTAAAAAGTAGGTGCTATCTATAACTGCTAAACCCAGCTACATGCATCCGGTAACTAAAGCTAAAACCCACTTTAGAAACCACATGAGTTGGACACATAGACATTGAAAGCAAAAGATGAAGCCAACATAGATGCGGTTCTTTTTTTCTTTTTCTTTTTCTTTTTCTTCAAAGAAAATGATGAGGCAAGATGGTTTGTCCAAGAAAAGATCTGAAGCAAGAATGTTTTAACTTTCAAAAAGAGTCTTCAGCAAGAAAGTGGGATGCTGAAGAAAAAGGTGGCTGGGAAGAAAGTTTTTTCTTGTTTTGAGAATTAGTCCATGAGGCCACAAGATAGCATGATAGTGACTAATCCCATCAACTTGTTGTACCTTGTAAAAGTATGTAGCTATCCGCTGCTTCATTGAGAATCTACATCCTGGCCGTTCAGCTTCAAAAACACTGCATGTGAGACAGACATAGTAAATGATTTTTCCAGATTTTGCATCTTTAGGTAAGTAGCCAGTCAAACGATATAGGAATTATCAACAGAACTTTTGAGAGGTCACCACAGTACAACACCCCCCAGGACCCGTAATAAGCGTACCCAAAAGCTTGAGCAAATTAATTAAAGAAAGGTAGAAAAAGGAGAGATCTTTAGTGCCCTACACACCGTTATTTCACAAAACAGTAAACCTTCCGAAATCAGTAAACACCTCCTCGGGTCCTGCAGCCAACTTTAACAAAACCAAGTTGGAGCCCACTAGTAAACCATTACTTAATGATCCCATTTCTCCCTCCCAGTCTACAAGTCTCAGCATCAAAGGTGAAATAAAGAGATAAGAGGCAACAATCGGATCTTTTGACCTTCACACCTGCGAAAAGCCCACAGCTGACAGCAGTCAGCAAATAACATGAGGGACCTTTTAACAAAATTAACCACTGCAAGACAAGATGAAAGATCCAATTAAGATCCACCATCCGCCATTGCCCATGGGTTGAATACTCGACAAAGGGCCTTCGTCCAACTTGGAGTGTTCGCCAAATCTGAATCAGTTAGTATTTATCCCTGTATTCAATCACCTAACCCTCGTTGATCCCCAAAAAACCATCACCACTTCCACCCGCCTACCTCTATTCTCCATCTCAGGATTATGCATATCCAAAACACACTGTCTCGGTTTCTCCAACACCACCACCAATAAATGTGCCCCTATCCCCCATGTGAAGGGCATTGGAATCCAATCTTCAAATTAACCCCTCACAAATGATTGGAGAAGCCTCCTCACCAACGGGTAGAGCAAACATCGTGACAGTCAGATGCCCACCCATCCGCAAAGAGTAACACCATTTTGTTGAGTTCCTCTACCTATTTCACCTTTGTCAATGATCAGGATTTTCCACCAAACCCATAGTTGTTAAGGGTGAAAGGTGAACCAAGGCGCAAAGTTCGGGGACTAGGCGCAAGGCATGGACCTTTTCGGAGCGAGGTGACTGTTGAATCTGGATCACTCTGTCAATGCATCAAACAGTTGAACTACACCATGATTTCAAGGCCCCGGGGGGGATGGACATGAAGAAAAAAGAAGAGGTGGTGGTGATGGTGGTGGTGGTTGCTGGAGTCGAGACTCGAAAGAGATGAGGAGATCAACTGTTGAGAGATGGAGGAGATTATCGACTGAACGCACAGAAAGAGACAGATAAGATCAATCAATCAAGAGACAAACTGACAAAGAGAGATGAGAGATGATTGACAGAACTAAGAAGTCAAGGCGACTGTTGAACTTGTTTAGTTTGTGCGCTGGCAATCGAACAAGATTAGAGATGATCAATCAACTTCATAAATTTAACCTAGGGCTGATCCTATTACTGAGCCTACGGTTGTGATTGAAATTGAAAGAGGCGCACGCGCCTTTCTCGCCTACGCTGCGCTTGTTTCATGTCGTCTCGCCTGGGCTTAGTCAAGGCGCCTCTTGCCTAAGCGCGAGCCTAGGATACTTTCTATTGCCCTCCTGCTATTTTGAAAGAAGATGGAGGTCCAAGCAAGTCAGATTCTATTGCAGCCTTCTAGCCAAGGAAAAGGTTGATGAGCACAAAATGTAGGAGGTTCTTACAAAGTCTTAAATTGTTAATTAAATTGTACCATCAGAGCTAGAGAAACAAGTTATAAGGGATTGTAAAATAGTAATGAGGTACAAAAAGAAAGCTCAAAAGATGAAGAAGCTGGAACAGTGCCTGACCAATGAGGAATCAAAGAAAGAAGAGAAGTCTAACAGGACAATAGATTACATGTAATAGAATGACTCGTGCTGAAGGGCGGACCTGGCACAACGGTAAAGCTACCCCATTGTGGCATGTAGGTCACAGGTTCAATTATCGGAAATAGCCTCTTTGCTTGAGGGATAAGGCAGCGCATATCAACCCTTCCCCAGAACTCGCATATGCGGAGGTTCGTGCACTAGGTACTAGGTACGCCCTTTTTTTTTAGAATGACTCGCATTCAGCATATGTTCACTAACTTTTGGTGCTATTTATCCAAAATGCATTTGTAAGGCTCAAATATTCCTTGTTATACCAGATGAACAGACTTTTTTTACCACACTATACTTATCAGAGGGGCGAAAAGAAAAAGGAGCAAACTTTTAGTTCTAGTGTCAACTCGAAAGATATTGAGGAACAAAACTATAATCATAGATAAGTTATTCAACATTATACTTTGCGTTAGTTACCTGCTCGGAAGAGCTCCACAAGCACGGTTAATTCGTCCAAATAAGCTGCTCGAGGTAGTTGGCTTCCCAAAACGAGTGTATGGTGCTAGCATACCCACCAAAGCAATATCAACAACAATACCAACCAAAAGATCTGCAGCATACAACTCAAATTCTGCCCAGAAATCCTTTCCTCTCTTTTGAACTTCCGCAAATGTTGCACAACAAGAATCAATGACTACCTGGGTTTCGGAAAATTTAAAGCATAGAACACTGTGTTTGAAACATGGGTTTATGGCAAAATTATAAAAAGAAGGTTCAACAGAAAAACACAAGACGATAATTAAGTGGAGTGAAATTCATCTGTTTGGTTTGCTAAAATTCTCCCTTCCCTTGGTAAACCGATCCACAAATTCACAATACAAATACAACCTCCAGTTACCAACCATTCTGAGAACTAAAAACGGAATTTAACGACATCTTTGAGTAGATTATAACACGCAATTTAAAAACGATATAACTCAAAAAGAAACACGATAAGAATGAAACAAATGACGATAGATAACATTACTGTGATACATATAGCCAGGAACATTCTAACAAGAATTCTTAAGACTTGTTGAGTGAAGCTATGTATGGTTCTCTGTTTTTTCCTCCGGCCTCGTCATCAGATATCCTCTTGGTTGTTCTATTGCTTTGATGTTGCTTTATAGGGCTTTCATTCAGCAGCCAAGGACTTTATTCACCTGGGGCTGTTTTTGAGCTAGAGTAGTTTGTCAGCCTAAGGTATGCACCAGTTTCTTTGTCGCTTCTTCAATTTTGCTCAATGAATTTCAATATAGAAAAAGGAAAAATTCAAACTATGCTAGATTCATTAATTTATATACCAACATGTGATTATATACTAACATTCCAACACTACTGGTTAATCCATACACAGAGCAGAAATGCAACAACGAACCTCTGTTCCAACTTTAAAAAGAAAAGACGGATCAGCAAGCATTCGATTGCGAAGCATCCCAAAGTGCCTCATCAAAAAGCCCAATGGCCAAGCTGATCCCTGCAATGCCAAAGTCCCAAAAAGTCGTCAATAGTTACCCATATAGTAAGGAGTGATTATTCAGTACTCCTGGAGCACTGCCACGTGATACTCCAGGCTCTTCCTCACCGCACATTGGAGTGGGAGCCACACTCGTGTGGTAGAGTCCAAACCAATGTGTGTAGAGAAAGGGCTCTAGAGCACCTCGTTGCAGTTATCCGGAGCAATCAATCATGAAATGCCGAATAATTTCTACAATACACAAATATAACACACATCAACCTGCAAATCCAAGTATCGACTAAGAACCAAACCGCGAAGCCCAATAGTCTTCGCAGCCTCGAGCATATCAGAAGGAAGACTAGTCCCTCGCCTCTCAGTCTCTCTCACCACATCTTCAAACCTCATGACCGGTCCAAACTCCTCTTCCTCGTAATCACTCTCTTCACCATCATCTCCGCCTCCACCGCCGGACGAAAATCTCCCGTTTCCGCCGATTCCTCCGCCGCCGCCAGCACTTCCATTGTCAGTTGAGTCGACGCATTTGACACTGAAAACGCTGTCGCAACTCGTTGTGTTTGGTAAAGCAATAATTTTTGCCGAGATTATGTTACCGAGACAACTTGTAACCCTAACTTCCGATACAGAATTCTGACTCCACTGCTTTGTCGAGCGATCGACGGGGAATGGAGTGTGAGCGTTTGGCAATGGCGAAATCGATGAACGAATAGCCATATCCATTGATTTGAATCTGTGAAGCAGTTGTTGGAATGGGAAAGAAAAGGGTTTCGAGATGAATGAGGGGAAACCCTAATGGTGTGTTCGGCGGCGGGATCGCCGTTTTTTTTTTTTGTTGGAAATAGTAAAGAATGGGGGATGATGAAAGAGAAAGCGCGGGGTCGACATTTGTCTGTTACTAGTACTAGTATTTCACTATGCTGACAAGGTGAGACTGGTAAATTTCAATGGATTGTGTTGTCACTCAATTGAATGGTTTCCGCTTTCGATACATAAATCAATTAATAAGAAACGAATAGAGAAAGATTTTATTGTTTCAGGAATTCGTGAGCCCAAAAGTTAAGAATAACAATTTCTTCATTATATATATAGAATAGAACAACCACTTAGAATAATGAAACAAATTAGACATGTCTTGATTAATTATAATATTATATGAATACGATCTTCATTGTATGCATGATTAATTGGATATCTATACTAATTTGTTTTAGACGTGTCTCTGAATATTCCTTCATAATTTTGTTCAAAGGACGTGTTCCTCTAATTTTCTAAATTTTTTAACAATATTCTTTTATTGAATCTCATTCAAAAAAGTTTCCGATTGACTAGTATTCCAACCATGGCAAAAATACTATAGATGTGAGATAGAAAAGAGGAGTACATTTTTTTTTTTTCTGGGATGGTATTTTAGATTTGTGAATTGTTTTGTTACTCAATTGAATGAATTTTCATATGCATAAAAGACCGCAAAAAAGAGTAGTTTCGTTTTAGAGTTCTGCCATATTTATTTTAGGCTTGAATGAATATTCTGAAGAAAGTTCAATTAAGTTGTGTCATTTAAAAAAAAAAAGATTCTTTACTTTTTCTCTCTTACATAGCAAGTATTCTTTCTTTATTTTATATTTTTAATAAAAAGCCTAGAATTGGTACACGTAAGAAATTTGCCAAATTAAACATAACTGAATACCAATTAAACAAATCTTAAGAACAAAACATCAACCCTTGACATGCACCGCACAGTTGTTACTAACACTGGTGGTTGTGAGGAACACCCAGTGGTTTTGGTTCGGGTGTTCCTCATTCCTCACCACCACAGCTACTATGACCCGGAGACCCCGCAGTGCATATCAAAACTGTCCATCTTGAAAATCACTGGTCCGTATTCGCTAAAATTTTCTTACCAGTAAGCAATCACTTTGACCTGTAAGAAAGCGTCTGCGAATCCGGACCATTGGAAACACTTTTGGACAGTTGAGATTGGTGCGCTGCATAGTGCAGTGCATACAGGATCCCCCAAACCCAGCTACTAACGCTACTGACACAAGAAAGATTGAGAATTTTCTCATTTCAAAAAAAGTCCAAGAAGTATCAGAATAAGATAAAAAAACGTTTAATTTGGTGTAAAAAAATTAAACAAAAAAATTACCCATACAAGCACTTTATTTTATGATACAAATTTATAGGACTTTTCATGGTGAACGCTTACAAAATTCAGAGAGTACATATTTTTGTTTGTGTCTAGCTTTGTAATGGTTGACTTGTACTTACTGAATCTTGTTTCATACACTGTGTTTGGGGATGAAGGAAAAAAACCAAAAGTAGAATTCGATAACTCCAGCCATCAACCAAGTACCAGACCCCACATGTGTTCTGGCTTTAGCAATCATCCATTTAATTCTTGTCCGACTTTCCCACCTCTCGTCTTTTTTATAACCGAATGTGCGGGCCACCTCTTGTGTTTCCCGCCTCAGCTTTCATACTTAACCTCTCGTCTTTCCCACCTCGTCTTTCATACTTTCATACTTAACGTAGACATGTGCGCATTTACGAATTGGAGGGCAATTTCAACAAAAAAAAAATGGACACGGGACTTGGGCTTATATTTACGAATTGGACCCAGACCTGCTGGGAAATAAGACTGCAGAACTAGACCGGCCCCTAAATTGAACGTATACCATCAAGCATGGATGTTCATCATCACTCACAAAACATATGTATGTTCTTTCAAACATATTTATTATACAGCCAAAGTCCCATGCAACCAAAAAATATCTCCCCACTTTTGAACAGCCTAACCAGTTGTTTCAAAAGAGCTGTATGTACATGTATAAACCCCACACCCCCCAAAAAGATAAATACATTACAAAGAACAATTGAGTTTTGTTTTGTAAAATTGAATTTACTCAGTCAAGGCTCTGCCCCTGAAAACATCTTTGTCTATAGTGAAGCATACCTGCACAAAACTGTATCCTTTCTTTTCCCCCTCCGGTGGGATCGCATTAACACCACCATTCTGTGCTTTTCTCAATACTTTGAACGGCGCATTAGTTACCTTTCCACTTTCGTATTGGGTGATGATCTCTGGAAATGCCATCAAAACCGTAATCAGGTGGGTGAGACTGCCTCTGATGCAGCCTCTTTGAAGCAATTCCAGACCTGATATATCGAAACAGAAATTTTAGTAGTTATGCTGATCAAAAAAATATACGAAAACAAAACTTTATTTCCCTTTTTTTATTTTTGTCTCAGAAATCCAACCATATGTTTTCATGGACTGTTCTGGATACATAAAGCACGCATTTCCCAGAATTGATACAAGGGTAAAAAGGAACGGAACTTGACTAGATGTTTAGTCGGACAATCCTACTTTGTAATTTGAGTTTACGTAAAGGGGGGAATATATAAAAGAATGTGAATATATATTCATGAACCCATGTCATTGACATGGGAAATAATATAAATCCAATAGGTAGACACATACCTGCACTGCATCCGTGTAAATAGCTCAAAACAAAGTGATGCTTTTTCGATGTCTAGAACGATGGGAAGTCCGTGCCGGCTCAACTGAAACTCTTGGGGTAGGCGGTGTGATTTCAACGTCTTCCTGAGCATCAGATGATCGTGCAACGAGCTTGGACCCCATCCTCCGACCAACAAAACCGGGAGAACTTAGGGAACTATGTGATTTAGTCACCCGTCTCATCTCGTGCTTCATTTTACTAAACTCATCTTCAAGTTCTCCAACTCTAGACCTCATTGTCTCCAAATCCACCTTCAAAACACGGTTCTCCCGCACAACAGACACCCATCCGTCTCTTTGTATGATTTGAGCTGGTAAGTCAGTTGGAATATTAGTGGTACCAGCAGGAGCGCTTGCAGGTGGAATATTAGTGGTACCAGCAGGAGCGCTTGCAGGGTCTAAAACGTGAAGGCAACCTGCTAGAGCTGCTCTCAATTGCAATTGCTCGAAGAATAGGACTTGAAGAATGACTCTAAGTGGCAACCTTTCATTTTGAGAGGCATGTGCACAAGCGTCAATAGAGAGCTTTTGGAAGTCTATGATGTTGCACAGTTGCTCCTTCTCTTTATCTGGAAGCCAAGGGTGTGCCTGAACAATGGCAGTAGTTCTGATAAAATACAAACTCAACAACAAACTTCTTACTAAATGATTTCATCAATATGTTCCCGCAAATGTATGCATTCTTCAATGCTAACAGGTGTAATAAAGCCGATGACTCACGAAAACCAACAGAAAAGGCCTGCAGC
Organism: Vaccinium darrowii; assembly: GCA_020921065.1. Classification (NCBI taxonomy): domain Eukaryota; kingdom Viridiplantae; phylum Streptophyta; class Magnoliopsida; order Ericales; family Ericaceae; genus Vaccinium; species Vaccinium darrowii. The sequence goes on from CM037156.1 coordinate 33,076,465, forward strand.
ACGACACCAACAAATATGAAGGCCAACCTAAGAAGCACGGATACGGAAAAAGGCACAGCCCAACCCGACTGGAACAGAGGCGTTAGGATAAGTATATGCTGAATATTAATCATGTCTTTCTTCATAAATCACAGATAACTGAAAACATTACATCTATCAAATTACTAACAGCAGCCAATGAATAAGTATCCATGAACAAAACAACCATAGCAGTTTGAACTTTGACTGTAACCTAACTTTTTGTGAATTTTTTTTTTTTGCCATTTGTTAATCATGATCTACTCTATCCTAGGGGACTAGGGGAGGGGGATGGGTGCTTACGGGAATTGAACCCTGCCTATGTGCATGAGAGTATAAGGGAGGCACCAACTGCACTCCACTCCACTTGCAACTTTTTGTGATTATACTCACCTCCTAATGTGTCCCTACTGTGTCCCCACGCGTGCCCTTGCCCCCAGCTTGCCTCATTAAACCAAGTACAGGGAAAAGATTGAACACATATTGAGCATGCCTGACACATGTCCAGTGCACGTCGTGTCCCCATCTAAGCAAAGGCAAAAAAAATCAAAGTGGGGAAAAAAACTGGCTGCCTAGGCTGTTATACCACAAGATAAACAATGTTAAGGACATATGAGTAAGCTTAGTGAGCAGAGCTCGGTCAGCTTCTGAGGTGAGTCTACTCCTCAGAATACGTTGAATTTGTTACAATTTTGTTGGAGACTCTGTGATGCAACTACAGCAGAGATAGGTAGGCTTAGTTAACTGAACTCGGTCATTTCCTGAGTTGAGTCTACTTCTCAGACCATATTAACCACTCAGTAAGAAATACAACGATCACCCGACATCTTTTGTTCTATCATACCACAGAATTCAAGGAAATAAGATCAACAGTGGGCAGCAATTAGAAGTCCTGTGGAATGGGAAGAATAGATTTGTCATTTCTTTTTCAAGGCTCAACACAATCTGAAATATAATACAAACAAAAACCAGAATGCAACTATCTAAATGAAAAAAAAAAATGTAAACATCTGAACACAACCTATTTTTTGCAGGACTCGAAGCCACTGAATTGATTCTAACCTTGAAATATATGTCTAGTGCCCTGTACAGCCCATCATTCAAAGATCTAGAAGACTTTGGAAGTGCCTCCGCAAGTGCGCGTATCTTTCCAGGTTTCAAGTTCACATCAGAAGCAACTTCAGCCATGTAACTATCTACCAACCTTGCAACTTTTTTTAAAGGTCCAGATGACGGTGAATTTTCCTGATCACATGATAATGGAGAGAACAAAGTTGGTTTTGGTTCTGAACTTGTAAAGTGATGAATAATCCGCTCAACACAATCAGTATTATACAAAGTATCCGAATCCGAGTAACTAGGAATCAGAAGAGAATCAAGGGTGGCAAAATCCAGTTGCACCCCTATTCTCCTCTCCAAAGAGTCCTGGCACAAGTCATTAACACCTAATATCAACGCAACACGAAGAAGCCCAAGTAGGAAACGGCAAAAGGATTTCCCCTTCTTTTCTGGGAGCAGCTTTACAAGGCTTTCCAAAAGTAGTCTCTGATCTACAACAGCAGGCGTCAAGTTGAAACTCGCTACTGTTCTAGTTTTGGTTCTTTGTCCACCTTGCCATCTCCCCATACCCGGAAGGTACTTTTTTGCATAATACATAATAGCACCCACCAAATTTTCAGGTCTTATACCCCTTGCTTTCATAGTCTGAATAAGTCTCTCAAATAAACAGACACTGAGATAGGATATGTCTTCAAACCACCAGTCGGATTCTGAACTTCGGATTCTGGCGCCAGTGTTTATTCCGTTCCACAGGATACTACCACCAGGGCTCTGTAACCTACCATACATCATCATAGGCCACCCAAATAAACTAGGATCCGTACAAACCATCATAGATAGAGAGTTTAAGCATTTGCTTATGATTCCAAGCTCATCGGCTTTTCCAATTACTGTTTCAGAACTTTGAAGCGCCATAATACAATCTTTCCAACTCCGGAGCACATTCTTATGAAAGAAACTTTCCGACCTAGAAAGCAAGTTATCTTCTCCATACTCCTCAGTCATTTCAAGATAGTGAGCTGCACAATAAAGCATTACGATGTTTTTGGCCACTAATTCCACCCGGGAACCATAGCAGAATTTAGCAGCAAGCAAGAAAGCGTCAGATCCACCAGGGAATCCTTCTAGAGTCACTGTGAATGTCCCTTCGTGGGCACTTTGAGATTCTTCTAGTAATTTTGCTATCTTCCCACATTTTGATATAAGAGGAAACTGGAGAGACATGCATTAGTGTATGTCTATTAGAGTCTGAATAGAATAAATGCATCTTTACCTAATCGGGAGAGGTGAAACAAGAATCGTAATATGTAAAGTGTGAAGATCTAACAATCCCGCAACAATCATATGAACAATATCAACTAGAAGTCTATCGAATCTCACACATGCACTATCAATGATTTTCCTTAAAAGATGAAGTAACAACAGAGAATTATCTTCTTATTTTTCTTTGATGGACACGGTTACTACTGACAGCGCGGACAAGGAAAAGAAGAAGATATAATAATGACACAGATGACAACAATAGTGCTATTCCCACTCCCAACCAGAGAAAATGTCAGCAAGCAATTAAATGTTTCTAAAAATAACAAAGAAATAGGATTGGAGAGAGGTTCCAATTTTTAGACAAAAATCTTACTTCATGACCATCTAGTAAACAGAGAGACGCCACTTGCATATAGCAAATTTTGGGCAGATGGCAGATGGATATGTCAAACCAACCCTTGAAGCTCCATAGGTTAGATACAAACCAGAACTTCAATATAATTTTGAAGTTGAGGCTAGGGCTGCACAAGAAATTCGGTAAAACGCGAAACCGGATGGAACCCAACCATACGTTTTGGTCCCAATCCATGAATTAATGGTCCGGACACGGATTCAAAAATTAGAAAACCGTAAGACATGATTTGGTCCAGAGACTTTTGTTTTGAAACCGTGGATTAACCGTACAGGACCGTGAAGTATTTGTAGTCACACATATAAGTATGAATTTATAAATATGAAATATTTAGAAAATAAATTTGCCTATGCTTCTAAATCATTAAGTTATTCCAATAAAACTTCTTGGGCCTAGTTTTCCAAAAGATTTTAGCACCCTGGTGCTAAAATCATGATATTTCAAATCAAAAAATGAAGTGGTTCCGTGTATCGTTTTCTGATTTTTTTGGCACCAAATTAAAGTACACGAGGAGTACTTTAATTTGGTGCGAAAAAAATCGAAAAACGATACACAGAACCACTTTATTTTTTGATTTGAAATATCAAGATTTTAGCACCTGGATGCTAAAATCTTTTGGAAAACTAGGCCTTAGTCTTGTATAAAATAGAAACCAAAGGGGTAGAGGGTAGTTCTACTCTAAATGGGAAACGTCGTGTCTACAGAGTAATCGGCTAGCCTAATCTCCTAATATCCTTTTCTTCTACCCAACCAAGATCCTAACCAAACCACTATCAGACCATAGCGCTCTTTCTCTCTTTCTCTCCGGTTTCCCTACCTTGCTACTCTTGCCTTGCATTATGTTGGAAGACCTGCTTTGCTCTTTTGTATTGCAGCCCCACCTTTTTTTTTGTCCTTGTGGGATGTACAACTTGGATAATTAGGAATTTGGTTGCTACACCATTAAGAATGTGGAATGCAATGGTTTGATGTTAGAATCTGGATTTGGTGGTTGTTGAAATTTGGAATTAGGAATTTGATTTATTTGTAATCCGCGGATAATAACTGGAACTGAACTGTGACTCATGGATTGTTTCGGAATGGGACCGTAAGACTTTTGGTCCGGACACGGATTGCATTTTCTTAGAATCGTGACTCATGGTTTGGTCCTCAGATTCCTAAGAATCCAAACCGATCCGGACCATTCGCAATCCTAGTTGAGACTGGTGATGAGTGGTGACACATCCTCTCACCAGGTCACAATTTTTCATCTACGGCAACTCTTTTCGAACGACGACCAAACAAACATTGATTCCACTAGTTTGCATTGCTGCATTACTTGCACACATTAAGCATGACACCAGTGTGATCTACCAGAACTGCATTCCATAATCCATATACGAGGAAACTTTGCAAATACGCCCTTTCAAAAACATAGGACTTCCCACTCCATGAACCATTCCAGCCAGCGAAACAATGTCGATGTATAGCATCAAAATGATGCCAGTCCTTATCATGTTTCAGCAGAAACAGTCGATTTCTAGTGATTAAGCATTTTCCAGAGACTTTGACTTTGCCGCTATGCATTGGCAATAAGGACCTTTTGAAGGAATGGCAAGCCTATGGATCACAAGAATTCCCCTTTGGGGGAATTGGGAATTCTCACGAGAACTCAAATTCCTTGACATTGTTCGTTTGAAAGCCTACTGTCCCCGGGAGACAATCAGTGGAAGAATTTAAAATATTCAATAAGCAAGAGAACGGTAGAAAGTGATGGAAAGACCAAAAATACTTTCTTTTTGGGAGATTGATTAGCAAGAAAATAGTTGAAAGTGCAAGAACATTAAAATTCTCACTCAACCTACTTATGCACATAAAGTTGTCTACTTGTCTTCCTCTTTCCTGCTAAAAACACAAGAATTTAGACTTTCACGTCTCCAATTTGAATCTTAAATTTATTCCTCTTGTCCAACAACTAGATCTCAAGCAAGCTGTTTACTTCCAAGAATAGAGTATTACAATAGTCAAAATACCAATATCTTTTCCGTGACTTTCATGAAACGCAAATGGTATCATGAGAACTTTTGGACAGTTTCACTAGACTTTCTATCATTTTCATTTTCATTTTCCAATCTATTTCTCTTCCTAATCGAAGGAACCCTTAGCACCCATTCCAACTTATAGAAGAGAGTAGGCAAGCCTCACCTTGTGCAGATGGAAGTTCGCTCCGTCTACAATTACCGAGATGTCGCTCCGCAAACCTGCATTGCAGAACCTGCCATGCCCATAAGAGATTCACATCACACAATTAAATATTCAATTGGAGCGATTGCTCCACCAAAGTGATCACCCCAACCAAAGACCAAATTTCTCATTAGCAAGGCCGCTCTCCATTTCAAACAGCTTCCAGTTCAATCCAAAGCCACAATTTCAAGTGGGTCAAACATGAAACTCGTGGGGAGTGAATTTCACTGGAAGCTTTGCTGATTGCAGTGGAGAATTCATTCCTTTCTTCCATTTCCAGTAATTTTAAGTACTTTATTAATTTTGCTGAGTTGTTAAATAGTGAATTAGATTGTGTTGTAATTAACTCCAATCATTTATTGTGAGAATTGAACTAACAGGAAATATGATCAGAGAGATGATCAAAAGGTGAACCACAGAGAGAGAGAGAGAGAGAGAGAGTACCAGTCGTTACCCTCACGGGAGAAAACAGACATCCTCCCAGCAGGAGCCATGACTGACCCAAGAACAGAAACCCACTTCTCCCTCTTTACCAGAGTCCAATTCAATCGAAAACATCAACAACCCAGATACCATAAACCGCTAGAAAGTATAATTTGAAACCTTGTCTTTCTTCTTTGAAACCCAGTCCACTTATTCAATCTCAACTCTCAAGTCATAGGGGTTTAAGTTTAATAAGAGAGAAAAAGAAAGGGCGGATCTTTACAGCTAAGTCTCCCTGTGCCGTTCGTGGGTTTAAAAAGTCGAATTTGGTGCCCACTAAGAAAACCCAAAAAACAACCGCCAAACAACAACAAACGGCAGAAGAAAAAAGGAAACGCACATATCACGACAAACCCGTGACCGGCTTTATGTAACATGTAGAACCACCATTACAAAGTCTACAGACATGCCAGTTCAAAAAAAAGGTCGACAGGCATGTGCCATAAAGAAAAAGAATTACTACGAGGGGGGTGCGGATGAAGTTTTAGGCCGGCAGTGGACAAGAAACGGCTAATGATGGAGAGAGAGAGAGAGAGAGAGAGAGAGTAATTGCTAGGTGGGGCACTTTAGTCGAACGGGTCGGGGGTAATGATCATCGAGAGCGCGTGGGAACAATAGAACTTATGGAAGATTTTTTTAGAAGAACGTTTTTTTACGGGCATTGATAGTGGAAGCTTGGCATGAATGTGCTATGGTGGTTGGTGGTGGAGATTGGGGACCCACCTTGGTCTTTGATTCAAATTCGTGAGAAAATTTTGGGTACAGAGTGGGTAAGTACACTTGGTGTCTGGAAGACTGGAACTCCATCCGAGTTGTTCAAATATATTTTGGACAGCCCAATTTGTTGGTGGCATTGTTGTTATCCAAATATGTTTTTGACGGTTTAAATTTGTTTGGGGTAAATTTGGCCCCCAAGACTTACAAAAATGCCACCAACAAACTAGGCCGTCCAAAAACACTGCATTTTTACTTTGGACGGTCAAAATATGTTGGGGTAAATTTGACCCCAAGACTTGCAAAAATGCCACCAACAAGCTGGGCAGTTTTGGAGGGCTCGGATGTGGTGTCGTGCACCACGTGTATATAACATGTCCGTTCCCAAAATTTTCTCCAAATTCAGAGTTTAATGGACAGAACTCTTATCAAGTAGTCTGGTAGGGTCCAGATTTAAATTTTTGTGAAAATATACCAGGGTATGGATCCACAGTAATAATAGAAACATAAAGTCTAGGTATCGACTGGGTCTCAGAAACTACCCAGATTTTGAACTTCAACGGTTTAGATTTTGGCTGAGTGAATCTGAACAGTTGAAATTCAAATTCTAGGTACTTTCTGGATAGCAGTGCTCGTACACAAATAAAACAGATTTGTACAATAAAATAATGGGCAATTTTAAGTCAAATTATTTTGTCATCTCATTTTCCTTATGCAAATTTGTTTTTTATCATATATCTATCAACATTTGACCAAGCTATTTTTTATGTGGATAAAAAAATGAAGGATTCCTATTTTTATTGTAGGCCAGAGATGAGCCCAATAAAATCCGAAACTGGACTGTCCGAGTTTAATACGCATTCTAGTTGATTGAATTCGGTTAAGCGAAAGTCGCATTTTACTGTCTTAAAGTTTAACTGCCGGCCATTAGAAACACTTGTATGGCTCTAAATAAGCTCATACTCCCCCCGTCCCTTTTTAAATGATCCATATGGAAATACGTGCAATTTCAAACTCCTAAAAAACCTACTTTCTATATAACTTTTTAATTTGGTGCAAAAAAAAATTTAAAATGTTATACGAAAGTACATTTTAAAACGTCCGCAAAAATACACGTTTCCCAAGTGGGTTACTTAAAAAGGAATGGAGAGAGTAAGTAACAGAGAGACGGTGGTTGTTGTTGCGGGGGCAGGGTGGGCTGCTACTTGGAAGGGATTGTGGCGTGGCGCGTGGTGGGCTCCAAGGGTTCAGCTCAGCTCAGGGAGTGAATGTACAAAAAGTTTTTGCATGCTCGGGGACCATGGTGGAAGCCATTGCTGTTTCGAAAGCTCTTCTTTGGGCTAAGGAGTTGGCACATGCCGGTGATGCAGGGTCTGATATGTCTCTCTAAATTAGGGGTGTAATTGAGACTTGTGATTCTAAATATCATCCATGGCCAAGAGTTTGACTTTTGTTACACTGCTAATCCAAGAAAATGCACGGTTTGTAGGCGAAAATCAAGGCTTCAGAATCTTAACGATGTTCAAAGTGTTCATGCCTTCAAAAAAATCCACAAGGCATAAGCATAAACAATCACATACCATTGAGGAGAGTTGCAACAATCCTCCTGTGTTTAATGCACCGCAGCGTCTTATGTTACATTAATATCCTTTATCAACTAGTTATTCTCTAATAATTTCTTTACAGGTGCTAGAGTGATCATTTTTTCTATATGTGTGTTCGTCTAATGGCTTTTGCCATTTTTGAGAGTAGGTGTTTTTGTGTGTGTGGTGATTGTTTAGTTTTTTTGTTCTGGCTATCTTCCTTTATAAGGTTTGTTTTTCCTGCGTTATCTTTATTAGCAATGAATTTCTTCTCCTCTTCCGCTTAAAAGAAAAAAGAAAGAAAAGAAATTAGTTATGTCAAAGCCTCTACCCTTACCTCTCAGGCATTAAAGGGGAAAAAAAAAAGACCCAAAAAAAAAAAAAGGGTAGTTGTTATAATCAGGGTCGGCCCTAACGTTTGGGTTGCCCAAGCCCGTCCCCGAATTGGTTGCCCACTTAATATCTAGTAATAAAAAATGAAAACACATACAAGTATAAAAAAAAAAATAATCAAGGTTACATTATTTTTTTAGCTTGAATTAAGTTACAAAGAACCACAATTTCTAACCATATTATTATAAGTTTAACTTATCGAAGAACTCATTTTTAATTGAATTATAATCAATCTACTTAATCTCTCTTGAGAAAATGTAAGGTGAGTTTTTGTCAACTTTAACTTACAAAGTTCCTCTCCGCCAAAGCAACTGTAATCGGCAATGTGGCCCTAAAAAATTTGGGAGGCAGCCGAAGCAAACTCTCAACATTAATTGAGCCCCCTATATCTTCAAGAGTTCTTATAAAAAAATCACAAAATTAAAAAAATGTAAACTAAATGGATACAACTATGAAAGATTAACTCAAAAAGATGTAATTGTAAGCATTCTAATTTTTTTTTTAAGAAAATAAGAAAATATCCTCGTATTTTAACTATAATTTGTGTGAAAAAACTAATAAACCGTGTTAGCTGGCTCGAATTTTTTTTTTTTTTTTCAATTTTCCACCATTGGGATTGTTAGTTTAATCAAATGTAAGAACATATAACTTATAATTACCGGAATGGAGTAAATGCTTGCAAATTGCAATGCCTGAGAGCATCTTCACTCCTTCATCAAATCTTTCACCAAATTCAAATTCAAATCTTACACTAAAAATCACACTCCACTCCTTCACCAAATTCTTCACTAAATTTGGTTTTACTCAAATGTTTCATCAAATTTGCTCATCACCAAATCTAGAACCAAATTTTTAAGGAGTTTTTTTTTTTTTTTGCACTTTTGTCATTCAATGGTGTGGATTAAATCTCCACCGTATAATTTGAGTAAGAGTTGAAAGGAATCATATCAAGTCAAGTTTTTACTCAAATTTTTATTCAAAATTTGGGTAAAGAGTGGAAAATTAGTCACTGTCCGAACTGCGTTGAACAATCACTCTCCATATGAACCCCATCACCGGGTATTGGAATGTGAGAAGCTATCATGAAATATTATGGGGCTAAAGCAAATGTATATAAATGTAACAAAGTGAAGGCTGGTTTACATAATGTTAATTACTACTCCATTCGTCTGGATTTGTTAGTCTATTTTAGAAGTTAGTGTCACTTTTCAAATGATTATATCTTATAATTTATAATGTTTTATGTAATTTTAAAAACATTATCTTATAAAACTAATTGAGATCTATCAAATAAAAATCATATTGAACATATAATTATTTACCAATTTAGAATATCACTAATTTTGTGTCCGGTTGTAATATAACACTAGACAAACAAATCAGAACGGAAAAAGTATTAAATTAGATGGTGAAGCATGAAATGTGCTCGTCATAATGACTAACTTCAATGATTAAGCAGCGCATGTGAATTTTGACCCAAATTGCCCAAAATCATTCATGGCATCACTCCAAACCCCAATGAAAAGGTAATATTACTTGCACATATCTCAAACACACCTAGATTGCCGATCCCGTTCAATTGTATGAAGATAATGGAAAATGACCAAAAAAAATTAATTACCTGTAACCTGAAACATTATGCAATTTTCATTGGTACCCTGTAACTTCTTCTTTTATGTTCAGTTATCATGAAAATTGTGGAACCTATACATTATTCAATTTTCTTATTTAGAAACATTTTCTTGCAAAATACATCATGATAAAAAGAAGAAATTATAGTTTTCCTGCAAAATTCTTTGTCAACATAAAACACATACGAAAAACTAAATTCTTTTCTTTCAATTCACTTCATTTTACTTCACTTTTTTTTTTTCGAGAATAAGTTCTCACACAACACTCACGACAACTTGGGGTTAATGAAAAGGAAATTGATATTTGCACTCCCAATTTTGATGCATGGGCTCCAAGTTACAATAGTTTTCCAAAATTACTGTAACGCCCCCAAAATTTGGGTTTGTTAATAAGGAATACATAAACAATAAATAGGGTTTTACAACAGTAACCCATAAGAAATTATATAAATCTTTCTATCAAATACAATCATTCTCTACAGGGTTGACTAGGTTTATTTACTCCATCGCACGTCTGTCTATTCCGGCGGTATCCTGCTCTGCTCCGTAGGCCTTCCAGTCATAGTTCTCTTCTCCTGTCCATCTCTATAGTCTGGCATAATACGTCAGAGTCGCAGAGGAACATCGTGGTATTATGCCAGGGTTACACAAGTGTAACACTGTGAGCGATAACGCCCAATAGTTCACTCTACCAAATTTCTAACTAGTAATTCTAGAACAATAAGCTCAAAGACAGTAAAGTATACTTGTGAAAAGTAAAACCATGCAATGCACCATGCGTGTCTATGCGGATCAGAGTAACATGTGCAGAAACAATAACTCATTTCAGTATCTCAAAACAGTGTCACGTGTCAATTTCTCAAAACAATATCTCATTTCAATAACTCGTCACATGTCTCAAATCATTTTCTCGTATAGTGCCTCTTTCGGCATTCTTCTTCAAATTTCAACTATGTCAATATCTCACACCTCTCAAAAGTTATTGGTCCACTTACGCCTCCTTTCAGCTGGCGATACCAACCTTTCCGCTTGAGGCCTCGGTGTCGTGCATCATTGAACCTAATCAGTCTCTTTGCACAGTCCGTCCACCCCGCGACTCACATGACATAGTCCCGGCTACCTTGTCTTACTGATCCCCACAGTACGTTTCAAGGTCCGTTAACTATGTATTGTGCACACTTAGCCCTTACCCCAAGTTCACTCTACGAAAATGGGGCGGTGCCTCGGTGCACTACCGTATTAAATCCAACCCTCCAAGTTCTCCTCGCGGAACTTGAGGTAGCATCTATTCATCTCATCACATTTCATTTCATTTCATTTCCCAAAAATTTAATTTCTCATTCAAAAATTCATTTTCATTCTCATCTCTTCTTTTCTCAAAAAACAGTTATTCAAATGTTCTCATTTCCCGTGTCGTAACGTATCGTGTACGTGCTCAATGTCATATGCTCAAAGTAATGCCCATGCAATATTTTCTAAACACTTTTCCCATAAAATCATATTTTTCTTTTGAAAAATTTTCCACATAAAATCATGCACTCTAATGCACCAACTTTCTCAAAAATAATATAATTTCTTCACAAATTCTATTTTCTAACAAAAATCCAATTTCTTCATTTTCTTTTAAAACTCCACTTGTTTCTTCTCTAAAAGAAATAAAATTAGTAAACTTCTTTTTCTAGCAATTTCTTTAAAAAGACATTTTTCTAGAAATCTCATGTCCAAAAGATTTACCACCTTTGTCATAAAACTTTCTCACCAAAAATAAATTTAAATAAGTAGTGAAAATCTTCTTTTTAGAAAATCTAATTTTTTTTCTAAAAATATACTTCATAATTCTCTAGGAACTTTCTTTTTCAAATAAACTTTAGAGAAACTCTCTTTTTTTTTTTAGAAAAAAAATAATAATAAAATTCTTCTTAGCAAAATCAACATCTTTCTTTCTAGAAATTTTTCAAGTAACTCTTAAAATTTTCTTTTTTGTCTCCATTTTCTGCACTAGGACAACCTAGACAAGTGGTCTTCGGCTTATGACTATAGAATCATCCTTTTGTCCATGCAAAGTCTCTTGAAAGTTCTGTTACTTTTCCTTTCAAGAGTTCTTTAACTTTAGTAATGTGCTTTATTTGTCACCTTATGAGTTTTAAAATATAAATTTACGGCCATTATGAAGATTTTGAGGGAAAAATGGTAGATAATATGTGCAAAAATATTAAGATCTAGTGTCTCAACCATTATAGAGATTTTGTAGCATCAACATTTTCAATTTTTTCTGCTGTTTATTTTGGAGAATTTTAGCAATGTTTAGTTTTTTTTTTGTGCAAAGTGGCGTGAAGCAATATAAAATAGATAATGTTTGAAACCTAATGTTTATGTCGTGAATGTTTAATGTTTGAAACGTAATGTTAATATTAATGTTTAGAACCTAATGTTTATGTTTGGTTTTGGTTCATTTTTCAGTTTGGAGTGTCTTAGTAAATGAGGAGATAATTTGGGGGTGGAATGCTTCTAGCAATTTTTATATCTTCAAAAAGATAATTTTGTAACTTCATTAAAATTAGAATGTCTGCATTAAAAAGGGAGCCCTAAAATCAGCACGCTGATGACAATTTAAAGATCTGATGCTTTAAAAAAAAATCTCAGACTTGATCAGTCGGACCCATAGCTGTCTTTGTTAATAACTCCCTTTTCATCTAGGCTGTCTGATCCACTCTTTTTCAGCAGTCAACATCCCACCATAATTTGATTTACCTCAATGGGGGGTATTCGCTCAAAAAGACCATAATGGTCCAAACAAATCATTTAAGATACCTTGGGTAGGTAAAAGTAATTGAATTGTGGGACCATTATTTTTAGGATTGCAATAAATCAATTCAATTAAATTAGTTTAGTTAGATGTCCCATCTTGATGATAACAATTCTTAAGGGGTCAATATGCGGTGCACAAGTTTAAAAAGTGAATCATAAGGGTAATTAGTGCAATTTAAATCGGAACAAAAACATGTATAGGTTAATGAAGACATACACTTGACAAAATTTGAATCGGTACTCAAATCTCGACTTGACAAAATTTTGTATTGGTTAAGGAGTGTATATATGAAAATAATCATGGGAAAAAAATTTTACCTCACCCATACAGTGATTAAGTAAATCTTGTAGGTAAAAAATTGAAGAACTTAATAACCACTTGGTCATGGAAAGAATATCTTACGTGCATCGATCATGTAAAGTATCCTTATTTGGCTTCCGTAGGGAGCCAAACTCTTCAAAACCCCCAAAAATTAGGCTTTCAAATCTTCCTCCTCAAATTATTTTTGTTATAATGCCTACTCAAATTTGAGTAGACACTGTTCACGCACCTTTTGTTTTTTATTGTTTTCTTCCGGTTGCTTTTCCCGAGTTTTGATGCGTCAAAAAAGAGAGGGAGGGAGGAGAATAGGAGGACACGTGGCTACCTGTGTATGGGGGGACAATATTTTAATTGAGGGGAGATTAGTTTTTTATTAGGGGGAAATTTTTTTTTTTAATAGATTTGAGAGAAATAGTTTGATATAGTAAAATTAAAATAGAGAGTATGATTTTGTGAGTTTTTGATAAAGTGACTTGCTAATTTATAAAATGTGTTTTTGAAGTTAAATTTGGTAAAAAATTTGGGTAGGCTGATAATGATGCTCTAAGAGCATTATGAGGCTACCTATTTTAACTTTTAACCAAGTGTAGAGAGCCAAACCTCTCAAAACCACCCAAAATTAGCCTCACCAAACAATTGATCAAATTTATTTTTGCTACAGTGACTACTCAAATTTGGTGCTGCACACGCATCAAAGACACTGTTCATGCACTATTCATGCATTGTTCACTTTTTTATTATTACTTTTGGGGAATAGGAATAGAAATAAATAATAATTTAATATAGTGAAGTTATAATAGATCTAAGTCTGATTTTGTGAGTTTTTTAAAAAGTGATTTGCTAAATTATAAAATGTATTTTTGAAGCTAAATTTAATGTTTTTTTTTTTTAGCCTGATAAGGATGCTCGAATGAGACAAATCATTATCAATCTTGAAAAGCAAGACAAAAGGAAGCGTCTACTCCAATATCTTTTCCCACTTCACATAGAGGAAGCATCTAATATTAGAAAATTGAGTAGTAGAGCCAACCCAATCAAATCAAGAGTGCTACTGTTTGAACCTCTTTTGTTTCTTATACTAGTGATTGCCCACTTAGGTGGGGAAGGAATCTAAAAGAAGCGACAAAGCCTTAGAGCATTCTTTATCAGGAGCACCAAATTTTACACAAAATTTAACTTCAAAAGCATCTTTTACAATTTATCAAATCACTTTTACAAAAGTTCACAGAATCAGACTCTCTATTCTAACTTTACTGCATTAAACTATTATTTCTTTCTACTCATACTCTCCAAAAGTAATATAAAAAATGAACAGTTCGTGAATAGTGCATGAACAGTGTGTGAATAGTGCCCTAGTGAGTGAACAGTGTCACACCAAATTTGGTGCGGTACTGTAACAAAGTTAGAAGCTTAACCATTTTGATCAACCATTAGTGAGCCTGATTTTGGCTTATTTTGGGGGTTTGGCTGCTCTAAGGCATTGTTTAAGGTGAGATTGGATATGTTACGTTGTAGGTTTTAAAGTTCAGTATTGTATTATGAATGGGATTTCATATTTTGACAGTGTCTATATTTCTGAATTTCATATTTTGACATGCAGTGTCTATTTCGCTGGATATGGAATTCCGGGGGGATTTTATATCTCCTCCGTTAAGTTACTAATGTGACTATTTGCCATCCCCGTTTTGTTCTTGTGTTTTTTGCATGAGGATAAAATAGAAAATGTTTGTCACAATCCCAACCAAACACAAACACCGCATTTTTGTCCTTGTGTTGTTAGCAGTTGGTCCAGTTGGTCCAATATTGGTTCAGTTGTGGTGTAGTAGTACTAAATATTGTGAGGTTACAGGTTAATTTTATGGAGAGGAGTTTGATATCTGTGTTAGTAAGGATGAAATTAGAGAAAAAATAAGTTCTTCTATCGAATGAGACTAATAGGTCAGTTAACTAATTGGGTTTGAGCCTCGTTAGCAAACTTCTAATTCAAACTAAAATTGTACCAACATAAATGAAGTGCTTTGAATCATTTTGTATTTTGTTTACCAAAAGCTCATTTGAAATTGAGTTGTTAGTGATGTCTGTTGTTTTTACCCAAAAAATAGTTTTAAAAAAAAAAATTAGGCAACTACCATTTTTTTTCCTAACCACGTGCCCGGGTCAGTTTACGAGCACCTCGATTAATCTTGAGAGACCAATTCCACTGTCCACTAGCAGATGACCCATTTAAAATCAGAGTAAAGTTTCGTAAGCAACGACCATTTGAACTCTTAGTGTCTCCAACCTATTTGGTGTTTTTGGGCTGGACCTGGCCCATTTTTTTTTGGGGTCTGGCCCATTTTTTGCGGTGAAGCCGTGATATGCAGGCATAAGAGTAGGAAATAAAAGTAGACAGGTCTTTCTTGGTGCACATGATATAAATCCAAGGAAACTAAACGAGTATAAGAAACTTTGAAGAAAGTATTGGTATATTATGGAGAATCTATACACACCTTGAAAAGAAAAAAAAAAAAATACTATTAGCAATATATATGCGCACCTGCGGCACCTCGACTAGTTTTGAGTGATTTGTTCCGTGCCGGTCTAGTCAATCTCATTTTTCATGTTGATTTGTTCTGTGGTGCATTTTGGTTGTGATTGTTTCGTGTTGACGATTTGTAAACAAATGTGTTGCTTTTTCACGACAACTGTAAATGTCAGATGGGAGAGAACAGTAGGAAAATCAAGAGTAAAAAATATTAGCTTGTGTAGGCATTAATCAAGTTAAATTACTTTCTTGTTGAACGTGAAAATAAAATCAGTTGACAGTGCTACCCGTACAGAATGGGGGGCACAGAAATTGCACAGATCGCGTTCGGGGACCCACTTTTGGGTCCCACACAAGTGATCCGAACCGTTCATTATTCTTAGAACATTTTTCCAAAGGGGCGCACAAGCTCAATTGGACGGTTAAGAGTGGTTCAACCAAAACCCCACCGTTTCAATCTAAATCCACAAAATTTCAGCTCAATCGGACGGTTAGGAGTGGTTCAACCAAAGTCCCACCGTTTCAATCGAAATCTCCTTCGGAAAAATGTTCTAAGAATAATGAACGGTTCGAATCACTCGTGTGGGACCCAAAAAAGGGTCCCCGAACGCGATCTGTGCAATTTCTGTGCCCGCTTTTCGGTACCCGTAGGTTTATCCGTTGAGAAATCATTCGTTTAGGAAGAAAGATACCAATAGGATATTTTCTTGGAGTTTCTAAGGGAAAAAAAAAAAAACTAAATTGTGACAAATAATTGGCAAGTGTTCGTCTCAAGAGTATAATGCGCGTTACTAAATACTCCCTCCGTCCCAATTTTATGGTCCCAATTGACACTTTTTGTTGTCCCAAAAAAATTGTCCCACTTCAAAACTAAATGGGTAATTGTCAAGGAATTTCCTCTTATACCCTTATAATTTGAAATTAAAAATAATGAAAAAGTAAGAAAGTGTAATGATTGAAGGGTAAAATAAGAAAAACATGTTTTCAAAAGTACAATGATTATGCTCCCTTATTAAGTTGGAATCCCCAAAAGGGACTATAAAATTGGGACGGAGGGAGTAGTAAATAGCATAGAATTGTTATATTTGACGAGAAATTTGATACGGAATCAGCATTTCTGTCATTTATTAATCGAGCAATATGTAGACATTCGCTAAGATTACATGATAATATGAGATGTTTTACAATCATGTCTTGTCAGAAGCTACAAGAAAAAAAATATATGATTTTCAAATAGTGAATAGGGTTTTGCTAACGTGTACTCAAGGGGTGTTCCACTAACTTAGTTTTTTTGAAAAAAATGATTTTTTACGGTTTTTTATGTGATGTGTTGTGAGAGAATAACCTGTCTCGATATTTGGAAAAAACAGTTTTTTGTTAGTGGAACACCCCCTCAATAGGCATACAATAAACACATAAACAAACAAAAAAAAACACACTTCAACACAACTTTTACACTTTTCAATATTCAATACACTTTCACGTATTCTTATACATTTTTCTCACATTTAATTACATTTTTTATAACCTTAACGTGTGCATATTTGACACGCATTAGCATTTTCCTTTTTCTAAAAAATCTCTGACGAGCTTTAAACCTTTTTCCTTTCTCGTAGAAAGAAAGGAAATAGAAAGCAGATAAAATCACTCATTTCAGCTCTTCCTCCATGCTTTTCCTTTTCGTTAGGCTTTGTTTTCACAGTCCACAATCAATAGTATACTTAAACTGCGGAACACTTGCACAAGGAGGCGCCCGTGGCCTAATGGATAAGGCGTCTGACTTCTAATCAGGCGATTGTGGGTTCGAGTCCCACCGGGCGTGTAATTTTCATAATTTTTTATGTGTGCCTTTTTCTTTTTCTGCTTTCTCTCGTTTACTTTTTCTCCAACATTTTCACACATCTAAGACAGGCTTGAGGTTTAATCACTAAAAAGTCCGAATTTTCTACACTAAATGCAGTGTCCAATTTTTTGATTTACGAACGCGGCTATGGGTACACACGCTCCCGCACGCCATATGCACGCAACTCATCTCAATCGTCCATCTCAAAAGTCAATCGTCCGGATTTTAAATAATTTGTTCGCGCAAACAAACAAATTGTTCACGTGAACAATTTATTTAAAATCCGGACCGTCGAAAATGCGCACGGACGGTTAAGATACACCGTCCGTGCATTTGGTGAACTCGCACTTGCCTACCGCATAGTATTTTTGTTGATTTACTTACACTATAGCGATATATTATGCTAATAGGTATCCGACTATCCGCTTCTAGTTCTAGCGTGAATTCACTGATTTTTTTTGGATCCGCATCCTCTCCATTTTATTCATGGAATGGAGATCTTCGTGCCGTGTTAATGGATCTACAATACGACTTTGACTTTTTAGTTAGGTAAAACTGTGTAATTTTGATTACTAATAATTTTGTTAATTAACTTTTGACTTATTTTAAGTGGTAATTATTTTTTACTTAAATAAAATAAATTGTGTATGCAACATATAATATGAGATACTCCTATCTTATTACTGGTAAAAATAAACATTGTATGAGTAAAAATACTGGAGTATTTTATTTTTTGGATAATATTTGTTTTGTGCTTGTACTGACACAAGATAATTCAAATTAAACTGAATACGTTGCGCACAAATTTTTGTTCAAGTGTCCCTCTTATTTCTGTGACGTATTTTCAACCTAATCACAACTAACTAGGCACGATCTATTATCACAACTCAAGCCTAACATGGAGTTAGAAGGTTCGGGGTCGAGTATTTTTTATTTTTTTTTTTATCATAATTACGAAAATGATACGACCCGACAACACAAAAATGAAACATGCAGGATGAATGCATATTAGAGTCATGTGATTTGATCAAAACATCAAAACACGGATAATAATTTGATTTTCTTTTCAACACGCTAACCCCAATGACACGATTTTAGCACAACATGACATGACACGATACCATGCCTGTCATTTCAGTACTTAGTCTTTTAGTTTAATAGCTACATCAAAACTTATGTCATAGTTGCTGGTATTTTTTTAATTCTTTTAAAGAAAATTTATCGTAAAAGGTACTTTAATCGATTTTGAGACTTGCATCATCTTGAGGAAGTTTTTAATTTTATGGTTTGGTTGTAGTGGTTAATTGGTTTTGTTAATTTGCAATTTATCTTATCATGATATCAATGAAGACGTAATCATTTAGTTCATTGAATTAGACGGCTATATACTCGTAATTGTTTTTCCGTCTATATTTTTGTGCATACTTTTTTAACGATTTTTGAGTAAGATTAACAGTATCAAACCGAATGCGATACAATTTCAAGTAGATATAATTAGTGTCAAGATAAATCACATGTCCTAAATTAACAGGAATTTTCACAAAAATCCAAAATGACACGACACGATGTCTGCTCCTAGTTTTGGCGCAGTTTTTACAGGGTTGGACTAGATTTGATTGGGGAAGATTTTTTTTCGTTCTCTCTTTGTCGTGGCTTAAGGAATGGGATAAGACAACAAAGAAAACGAGCTGCTCGCGAGCAATTTTGTGGCTTGGCTCATTAAGACTCGGCTTGACTCAGCTAGTTTAGTAATCAAGCCAAGCTCCAGCTCGAATTTTAGCCTCGTTTAGTAAACGAGCTCGGTAAAGCTCAGCTCGGCTTGCAAAAACTCAACTAGTTTATATAAACTCGACTCGTTTAGAAAGGCTCGTGTAGTAAATTACCTTAACTTAGCTCATTACTAACTCGGCCAAGTTCAAGCTCAATTTTTGGCTCTTTACTAAATGAGCCAAGCTCGGGCCCTGCACCCCCAGGATTAACCCATGTGTAGTCCTAATGACCCATATTATGTTGGTTTCCACAGATTGTTTCCCTCGTCCAAACCCACTCCAAAACGTTTGGAGTCCTTTTCAAAATAATCCAATAGGGCATCCATATAGGCCATTTCCTCTCATACAAACGCAATTAAAAAGTACCAAACGAGTCCACCTGCAAGTACGTATCCAGAAAAGAAGACGCCCGCATAATACACACATAAAATAAATAAATTAATTAAAAAATTAAGGAAAACAAGAGCTTCAATGTGTCAAACAACTAGTACCACGTCCTCCTTCGAAGGAGAAGCAACACAGAGAACTAAAAATGATGCCTCGACGTGATTGTAGCCAAACTCTTAAGAAATTACCTAAAAACCAAATGATACCCATACGATACCCTAAACGGTCTAGTGTCTTTTCCGGCTACGCATTACAGATATAGGTTCCTGAACTATTGACCCACGACAAAGGAAAGACGATCGCAAAGATGTGAAGTGTATAAGAATTAACCATCTAGTATAATATAATTATTCCTTGGTAAAAATTTGAGACAAATTTCCAACCACTATGACCTAACAAAAGAAACTCCCTTTGGCGGCAATGTTTCCTTCTCTAGCTTGACGCGAGTGGTTTTGAAGTGACCTGCTTTATGGCCTCGGCGTATGTTCTGTGTTGATAGGTAAGGGTGGACTCGAGCAAGTCCCACAGCGATGTCTTTGGATTCCAACCTGCACCACAAAACCAAGATTGAATCAGAATGCTATCAACCTGGCGTCGAATACTCAGTAAAAATGTCGCCAGACAACATAAATCTCACAAATCTGAGTGGGTTATGGAAAAGTGGTAATTAGTTATGAATTATGATCCCTAGCCGTATACGTTTAACTTGTACCCATAGCTATTGTTTTTCATTATGACCAAAATTTTCCTGGATTAGAAGTAGGAACCAAGCGGTGTTTGTTATGAAAATGAACAGAGATAAATGGCTCATTCATTTTTTAAAGTAATAAAACTGAAAATAAGGACAAGGGAATACCAAGTTGTTTGTTGATTATGGTCATATCTGGAATCCTCTTGTCACTGTCGTCGTACCCTTCACCATAGAATTCTTTGGAGCTCACGTCAATGGTGGGTGACTCCAGAGGGGGTTCTCCACTAACCTTCGAGTAAACCTGAGAAAATGCAAAAACAGCAGGGTAAAAATGATACACGAAGAGCGGACATCACAAAAACAAAATATCACACTTGTTCACCTCTGTCATCATTTCAGCAAGTTGCCTAACAGTAACTTCGTTATTAGGGTTGCCCACATTGAAGATGTGACCATTGGCCCTGGCTGGATTTTCCTGGACAAGAAAAACACAGGTTAAGTCAGAAAATTTCAGGGAAAGGAAATGGTACTATTTGTTGAAGCCAAAGACAGGGAATCAAGACAAAAGGAAGGGCAATCGCACAATCATCAGCAGCACTGCCTCGATGGCGTCCTTGATATAGACAAAGGTTCTCTGAGATTGGCCACCATCCACAAGCTTGAGCGGCTCATGTCTCAGAAGATTCTGCAGCAGAAAGAGCAAGATCAATAGAATGTTAAGGTAACTCGAAGGATACAGGATGCAGTTTTGAACCCAAGGAAGAAAATGAACTCACATTGCTGAAGCAGGCCAGCACCCTAGGGACACCCTCACTGGGACCATCAATGCCGGGTATGAAGTCCATCCTAGGACCAATCCAGTTGAAAGGTCTCACAATAGTGAATTCAAGACCGTTCTCTGCACCCTCAGCTATGGCCAACAACAACAAACATGAAAGTGAATAAACAGTTAAAACTAAAAAATAACCTTCTTACAATGGATAGAGCATGAGATTAGTTCACTCACCATACACCAACCTCTCGATCAATTGCTTCGCACAAGCATAGGACCACCTCTGCTTCTCAATAGGGCCAAAAATGCAGGGTGAAGCATCTTCTTTAAGGATAAAATAAGCAGGATCCTAAAACACGATAAACAGGGCAATTTTAACCCTAAACTTAAGCTTAAATTGGAGGAAGATAAATAAAGACAAAGTAATGCTACTTTGGTGGCAATTTACAAAATTCATTTTCCAAAAAGTGCAAAGAGAAATGAGAAGCCTATATACTTACCACAAAAAAACCTATATACTTACCAAAACCCGCACACTGAATGTTACAAGTACCGTTAAAGTAAATGCTTAACAACACAAAATTGACATCTAAACATGCAAACCTAAGGTTGTGAACACTCCCATTATCCAGACATAAGTTACTATTTCATCTACACCACAACTTACCAAGGTCCCCAACTGAGACTTCACACACACAACATGCACAAACAGATAATGCACGAGTGGGGAATCTTACAAATGTTAATTCGATGTGTGCATACTATCCAAAATCACATGCAACATAGGTGGTGAGTATTAGTCGAGCAAACATAGGTGGCGAGTATTAGTCGAGCAAAGTATTTCATTGTCTTTCCCGTAGATTAGGCTATCAAATGTCCAAAAAAGTCCAACTTTCTTTTTACTAGTTACTACAACTCTCCCTGGATCTTTTACTAAGATAGCTTTTCTCTTTAAGTTAATAAGCTTAAGTTGACATTTAGGAATTGGACCAACATAAAAACATCAAATATTTATCGGTCATACTCATATAACCAGTATTCAAGTCCCACACCTCAGTTAATTGCTAAAAGAATATTTTCCCTTCCTTTTCTCCCTTTTTTTTGCGCACGCTGAGAAGGTGGAGGCATCTAACAAACACAAACAAAATTGAAGCAGGTATGATCTATCGATCTCAAAGTAAACTCGTAAACAATATCAGAATGTGATCATCTGATAGATAAATAACTAAAATGGTAATCCATATAAATCGACTCGAATACTGACCCCCCTGATGATTAATATCATGCCAGTTAATCATGAACGAAAAAACTCCGGACCACAATCACATGGGTCCCATGTAAACATCAAAACATTGACTAACATTACTTCATAATAAGCAAGGCAAAAGTCCTTCGACTAGGCACATGCAAGTGAATTGGGACTAATTCAAATCACCAAGAATTCATGCTTTTCTTAAAACTCCACCATTCATAAACTGCATAAGAAGTAACAATGAGATTTTCAAGATCCAGGTCACACGTTAGTCAGTACACATCCAAATACCAACCATCCTCATAATTTTTATTGAAAATGCATCAACAGATGCCCCCCCTGTAGCAACCAACCTCATAATTAAAAACAAGAAAACAAAACCAATTAACAAACACTACAATACCACTACTACTCCTATATTAAACTTAGTTCTGGTCTTTGTATAAACAAAGCATAAAATGAAGGCTCACCTGCCGCAGGGGGTGATCTGCAGGAAGAAAGCTTCCAATTGTTTTCCCATACACTTCACAAGTAGAGAAGTGAATAAGACGCTTGTTGTTTTCCGAACAGTACTTCACCTGACATAACACCCAATTCACATCAAAATGCACATCAATTCCAACCAATGTCAATAACAAAAACAAAAACTTTACACACAGTGACCAACTCAAATGTCAAGAATCACAACAATTCTCATTAAGCCAAGTGAATTTCATCAACATTCCAAATAAACATCAATAACAAAGACGCGTACCACGGGGAGAGCATCAATGAAATTGCTGTAAATCGTATCCAGAGGCCGCGTATTGTAATCCGCTGGAGTACAGATCGCTGCTAGATTTATAGTCTACATTGAAAACAAACCAACAGTTAACACAAATTCCATCAATAACAGGCTGTTTGGTTGATGTTTTCAGAATCAATTTTAGCCACCAACAGTAATTCTCAATTTTCATCGTGTATTTTGAGAATTTCAAAACCATTATGCTCCCTCTGTCCCAATTTGTTTGCCAAACATGTCGCTGAAAAAATCATCTGTAGCTTACAATTTACAACTTATAAGAGCGTGTAAAAAAGAAACCGCGTAAAATGTCTACAGTTCTAGAGTGAGAGAGGGGGTACCAGATCTGACATCTTGATGAGGCCTTCGAGCCTAGAATCGTTCTTGATGTTGATGCGGTGGAACTGAATGCGATCGAGCCAGGGGTGGGAAGCGGGTCCTTCAAGAAGGTGCTTGATCTTGTCGTTGTACACGTCGACGGCCAACACCTTGTGGGGCGTCTCCACCATGAGTTTCTCGCAGAGGTGGGACCCAATGAAGCCTCCCGCCCCTATCATGCATATCGTGATCGGTTTGATAGGGTTTCCGTCTAGATCCACTCTCGCCGCCGACGCCATTGACGATTTTAATCACTTTCTCGTCCAAAATGCAGGGATTTTATGTCACTGAGTGGATTGGTTTAGGAGCGCAGCGTCGGTCGGAATAATTGAGGAGATTTTTTGCGGTGGAGAGAGAGAGAGACAGAGAGAGAACGAGCGATGGAGAGAGGAGAGAGAGGGGAAATGTATTTAAAGGAAGGAAATGGAGGGAGGAAAGAGGGGAAGAGAACCTGTGGCTCTTGTGCATTCGACAATTATTCAGTGTCCCTCGGGCACGGCACCCAATACTGCGGGCTCAAATGTGTGCGCATAGATTTTTTTTTTGCTTACCTTTTTTATACTATCTCTATCCCAAATTTCTTATCTACTTGTATTAGGGTGAGTTTCCGAATGGATTTTATCAAAATCTGATAAAATTAAGCCTTTGATTTTATTCATTCGGAAACTGAGTTGATAAAATTTTAGATTTTGCATTCAAAAATCTAAGATTTTATCAACTCAGTTTCCGAATGGATAAAATCAAGGCTTGATTTTATCAAATCTTGATAAAATCTAGATAAAATCCATTCGGAAACTCACTCTTATTCACAGCATCACAAAAAATTATTTGCATTTTGGAATGTATAATGTTATATATATTTAATATGGGTCTTGTTTGATAACTCTTGATGGGTTCTATTAAACAAAGTTTTCAAAATTATAAAAAACATTATAGATTTAGGGTGAGTTCTTAAACGGATTTTATCTAGATTTTATCAAGATTTGATAAAATCTTATCTAAGATTTTATCAACTCATATAAGATTTTATCAACTCTCTCCACGAATGGATAAAATCAAAGGCTTGATTTTATCAAATTTTGATAAAATCCATTCAAGAACTCACCATTAAAGATATAACAAATTGAAAAATGACACGCATGTCCGTAAATGGACAACAAATTTGGAACGAAAAGAGTATTATTAAAACTGTATTTTTAATAGAGTGGACAGTTGTATCGGACATTGCTCATGTTTTTAGGAGATTATTTATATATATCGTGCCATATTAACATACATTTATTATATTTAATTTATTGTATTTTTGTTGTCACTTAATTTATTTAAATTGTGGTTTTATATAAGTAAATATATTATTTTTAACGCATATATATTTGTAGCAAGGAAACGGTACCTAGTATTACACCTGTATTAGTACATATCTTTCCGTTAACAAAAACGGTACCACATCCGGTACGAAGGTACTAAGTGGTGGTAAACTATGGGTACGTTTTTTTTTAATTTAGACTAGGGGTATTTTATTTGAAAGTGATTAAGTAATGTAAGTAAGTATAGGTACACGATTTGAAACTAACGTTGTGCTCGTTCGATGCACAGAAATAGCGAGAACACATTGCGGGCTTAGCCTTTTTTGTCGTCCCGTGTATCGAACGGACACAACGCTAGTAGTGATGTTTAAGCTCCACCATGGAGACTACTCATGTGGTGTTTAAGATATACTACACTAGTAACGGTAGATGTAGGCCTTGTTCTCTAATAGATTTTAGGTAGATTTATGAAAATCTCATAAAATGAACATTTTATGGAGGGGTGATAAAATGAAGTTGTTTTTCCAATTGATAAAATGTAGTGGTTTTCCTATAGATTTTAGGAGGATTTTATAAGAATCTCATAAAATTACTTTTACATTTTATATGTTGAGATTGGAGTGTCATAAAATATGAGATTTTATGTACCTAAGGCTGTGTTTGGATGACCGGAATCTTGAGTAGGAATAGGAATATGATTACCAGGAATCGAATTCCCGGGAATTTGATACCTGGAGGAATGACATTTCGGTGTTTGGATTAATTCAGTAATCCTACGTGGGAAACAATTATTTTGGAAATTTATTAAAGTCAAAATTTCCTTTTCTTAATGAATGAGCCAGGAATCTAAGATTCCCATGGGGTAAGGGAGGGATCAAATTCCCACTCAGTCTAGGAATGTGATTCCTGGTTGAATATGTCACCAGGAATCACATTCCTATTCCTGTCTCAGCCAAACGTTGGAATCAGAAAAGCCTGGCATCACATTCCTGTTCCTGTCTATCCCAAACGTTGGAATCATGGGTAGAAGGTATCACATTCCCATTCCCCCTTGAGATTACTGTCATCCAAACACAGCCTAAAATCTATTGGCGAACAAGGCTGTAATAGTGCAGTGGGAATGGGACCACCTGATTGTGTCTCCGAATGAGTAAAGTTTCAGGCTTGGATCTGGCTCCTCTCTGGATTTACGTTCATCACAGCTTTTATTTTACATTACTAAAACCGTGTTGTTTGGTAGACTGGAGGAATTTTGACTTTGACATAAGTAGACATATGGGTATAATTTTTTATGAAATTCATCTGATTATTTTATGGAAAATAATTTTGGGCTAAAACCTTGTTAATTATTTCATCTGCCCCAAATTAGATATCCATTTTTGGAACCCGTACCATTTTCAATCGCTTATAGTATCTTTTAATATGAATCTTCAAAAATATTAAATATGGATCTTGTTTGATAGTTTTCGACGAGTTTTATAATACAAAGTGTTCATATTTACAAAAAAATATTATGAATTCAAATATATAACAATAAAAAATGATAAACGAATTTCAAAAAATGGACGGAGGTAGTCGTATTAAAAGTTGTGATGAGCAAGACATGTGGTTGCGTGGATGATACGGGCCGAATAATAATTGTGGATATGGAGTAGTACTAAAAATGGAATAATTAATGGGAAAGGAAATGCGGGAATGGGCGCACCGACATCCCAAAATCCCATGTGCAAAATGTTCTCATCCTCTCGACAAAGAAAAGGATACACTACAACGCAGGAGTTTTTTGAATCAATACAACCTACATGATATGGCCATCAGCTCAGCCCAATGGACTGCCCGATTGATCGATCTTACCCAGTTAATGTTTGCATTTGGAATTAATAATTGGGCCATCTTGGATGGCCCGATTTAGAAGGCCCGGAACAAAAGTAAGGCAAGGATTTATAACGAACCTAAATAATTTCTCGGGCTACAAATGCGTGGTTCAGAGCCGGATCCGTGGAGCAATGTTTAGGTTGAGAAAAGAGATAAGTCCAGGTCGCTCCACTTTTTAGAGTGATTGACTTTAATAATAATTAAAAAAGAATGACTGACTTTAATGGTAATAAATATTTGTTTTTTAAACTGACCCGTAATACAACCTTGAGAAAAATGAAATACGAGTAATTTCTTGGGCTAACATGGTTAGCCTAGTTGTGGCCATCAACCCAATAGACTATGAGCACCATCGACTTTACACAGTTAGTGTTTGGATTTGGAACCCATTGGACTCTGAACACAATCAATCTTAGTAAATGTTTGGATTTGGAATTAATAAATGGGCCATCTTTGGCCCAAGTATTGGGACCAGAACAAAAGTAACACATGGAGTGAACTTATTAATTTCCTCGGGAGAAGCGCTCTCTCTGTCTCTCTCTCAACCCTAACCGTCACAAAGATTTTTTTTTCCTCCCTCCTAGGGTTTGAATACCCTTATACGGAGGCGGGAGGAGAAGGCCATGGTATTATTTTCAATACGTGCCAGTTAAAGATAAAAAAATAAATAAATAACAGGAGAGACTGCTGATTCTAGGTATGAATCTAAGGTAGACAGGGAATGACGTTGTTTGTGTCAGACTATGTCTAGGTTGTGGTGAAACACATCGATTGCCTTGTATTTTTCTCAGTTTATATTTATATGATTAGTTTGGCTCTGTCTAAAATATTTATAATGAACTTCGTTATGTAACTGCCGTTGGACGTTTATTAATATAATCTTCTCCTCATTTTGTAAAAACAAACAAAAGTTTCAAAGTTGAAAGTTGGAAGTTCACCTAAAAAAGTGAAGGAAACAAATCCAAATTTCTCTACATCTTCCTCAAATCTTTGAGGGAATTAAAGGACATTATCTAAATCTGCTTTACATATGCTTTTCCTTTTCATCTTTTTCAGATTAGAACTACAAAGAACAAACCAGAATCCGAATCAGGACAAATCATTTCACAATTAATGCCACAATGTTTTTCAAATAGTGAGCTTATGATTTGAAACAACTTTCCTCTGTTTTTTTGAAGGGTCATTTTTTGACTCAAATAAGATGAGGTAACACCATGAAAGTCACCAACAGTGATGCATGTAAGGAACAAAATTGATGATAAGAATACATAGAAACTAAGGCTTTTCTTGTTCTTTCACCTTGTCCAGTTATCCTCCTGTGATTACCTACTTACACCGAATGTTGTTCATTTTTTCCTTTTGTTAAAGACTTTTGGATAAGATTGCCAAGATTCAGAAACTTTGCGTGTTTACAAGCTACAAATAAACCCTCTGTATAGTCATCCAATATACCAACAAACTCCATATTGGATTCCTCCCTACAAACTATCTTCCTAACAACTACAGTAATATTTTGTTATTATGTAGGAGCAGAATGTCAGTTCTTGTATCTTTTACATTTGCGTAGTGATATTTTGTATGTCTTTCTTTGTGTAAAATCAAACAGAAAGAACTTTAAGTTCAGGTTTTGTCACGGCCCTATTCGGTTTGAGGTTTTAGTTTTGTTGACATCACCATTTTTTTCATTTCTCTCTCCACTTATTACACCTGCTTACATCATCAAAACTAAACTAAACTACAAACCAAACATAGCCGTTGTATCTTAAAGATGAATTTGTGTGTAACCCGACACACACCATCTGATGAGGGATGTGATTAACTTTAGAAAAATGGCTCAGTAACACGCTCGAAGTGTTCCAGTTTTTCTGAAGAGACACCATCATTTTCCAATTCCAGAAGCGTACTGCATTTCCAATATTTTTTAAATCCAACCCAACTGCGTCATGGTATTCTTGTGAACCATCCTTATTAAACATCCAAGCTGTTAAACTGGATTGATTTGCTCACCAATGTTAAACTGGATTGTCCATGGGAGATTTCGGCCATAGTGGAGGACATTAAAGTTATGGCCTCCAGGAGAGAATGGAGTTTTGTATGGTGTAGGAGAGATTGTAATAGGGCAGCTCATTGGATAGCCTCAAATTGTCTAGATAGGCGATTATTTAGTACGGGTTGTATTCCGCCCTCGCTCGATTCTGTTTTGTCCATGAATTTGGCTTAGCCCTCTTTTAATACTACTTGACGTTCATCAAAAAAAAAAAAAAACATCCAAGCTGGAGTGGGGTGATATGCAAAAGGTGTTTTGGCACTTTTGGAAACAGTTTGGAAACTTAAAGTTAAAGCCCTCTGTTTTTGTCTCCAAAAGCCCTAGAATGCTCGGGTTGTTTTGATTTTTTCCATCGCCATAAACCATTTTAGCCAAGAAGCAATGTCATTATTCATGCTCCCGGAGCATTGCCATGCGGTGCTCCCGGAGCATTTTGATACCACACGTTTTGGTGGTACCTGTAGCAGCCGGATTTGTAGGGAGCCGGCTGGGGCCCCACTTTGCATAATAAAAGAGCAAAAGGGTCAGTATCTCGAAATTCACGAAACTGAATGCAGACCGACGTATCTCGCCCCCGCCGAACGTATGGTTCCCTCGGTGTTTGGCACTAATGTCTAGGTTGGGACGAATATAGATTTGTATGATGTTTGCCGAACCTGGAGGTGCTGAGGACGCAACACGCTCTGCTTGGCTCTCGGATCGCTCTCGAGGGCTCTGCCGATCGACGTGCCGAGCGCCCGAGAGGCCGAGCCACTCGCATACTGAGTCGGTTGACTTCGACCACGCGGGGGGCTTGAGTGTGCTTGGTTCGGAAGTGGCGTATCGAGCACGCTACACATTCCACGATGGAGCATTAAATGCGGCAGTCACCTACCCTGCCGCCACCGCCTGCAGAGTCACGTGGGTGATGGGGAACGTCCCAAGGTGATGTGACCCCTCAAACCCACGTGCCGTGACGTCAGTAGCAGAGATGGAAGTCACATCAAATGTCATTCCAAGCGCGAATGACAGGCGCATGAGGGGCACCGAATGCGTAGGGCGCACGCCCCCTTCGCCTATAAATACCTAGCTACAACTACCACAATGGGCATTCCTCTCTCCTCATTTACTACCCTCATTACTTCACTTTCTCCCTCTAAGTTTTCCGGTATAATTTCTTCTCCGGTGACTGACTTCACCATCAGAGTGCCATCCTGGACCACCACCGTCCGGGCTTGACAATAATGAGGTTGTCTACGTGTGCAGGTTACCCTTCGAGGCAGGCGACCAGGGTTCAGGCAAGGTTTAGTCATCCCATCTCCACCTATCCTACATCTCGAGGTCTAAAAGAGTCTACTTCGACAGGAATCACCCCCACATGACCCATGACTAAGTGTAGGAATTTCACTTAAATGTACATTGCTGAAAATTACCTTCAAATTTGGTCAAATTAAGTGGAGAGATGAGCTGAATATAATAAAAGCCTAGGCTAATATGGTGAAATGAATCTCCACATAAAAAGAACAGTGATTTGGCCTTTTTGAATTACTACTCAATAGGCAAAAAGTAAAAATTAATGTCAAATCAACGTCAAAAGGTCAAAAGGAGATTAAAGTTGCGATTATAAGAGCATCTTGAGCATAACTTTTAAACACCAAAATGTTTGTTTTTTAGTGCTCCATCTCAAACATTATACCGTCTTGATTTTACTTGTCATGAATTGACTAGGATCGGTCAATGTTTGTTTTATGTAACAGTAAAAGACATATTACTAGTCAATCTGGGTTTCACGTTTAAAAACAGCAGAGTGATTTTGCGAAAAGTACCAGAGTGACTTTAGCAATTAAGCTAAACTCAACTGAACTAAACTCAACTTTTATGGGATTTTCTATTTTAGTAAATGAAAAATAAAAACTAAACTCCATTTCAAAATAAGTGTGATTTAATTAATTTTTCCTAATTAAAATTGGGGCAAAGGAAACATGCGACTAGATTAATAACTTCACTACTGAACTTTACTCTTTCGTCTCCAATCTCTCACTTTTTTTGTTATCACTATCAAACCCCTTCAACTTACACCACGAACCAAACAATTACAATCCAAACACAAATCGAGATTCTTAAGCATTGGGGTCGGTGGTAATATGCATGATGGTTGGTGGATGCCTTCTGGGGTTCAGGGGTGATGGTTGTGCGACGGGGGTGTCGGTAGGATTTTAGTTTAGTTATAATTTGTTTGTCTTCTAATAAGCCATGGCTACATGGACACGGGGTTGCTGCTGTGTAGCCCTCGCACAGCACCTGCTGTGCACCATTCGAGCCGTCCGTTGCTCAAATGGACGGTCCAGATTTCACCTCAGCACCTTTGCATCCGAACCGTTCCTTGCCGTGTGTGCAAGATGAAATCTAGGTCGTCCATCCGAGCAACGGACGGCTCGGATGGTGCACATTCGGTGTTGTGCGGGGGCTGCACAACAGCAACCCCAAATTCTGGCTACACCGCCTTGGCTGCTTTGTTCCAATAATCACAGTTGCGATATTTTTTGTTCCAATAATCACAGTTGCGATATTTTTCTACTTTACTCTACCAATTTTTGCGCTGTAGTTGGTCTATGCCATCTAGTTGCATTATGAGTATCTGTGCGCACGGTGCTCTCTACTTGGGGTGCCAGCGTCACTTGGTTGGTATTGGTCAATTTATGCGAGCAAGTCTCGTCAATAGTGAAACTATCGTGACAATTGAGCATTAACATCTTGCATGTAATTCTCCGACTACTGACCGTTGGGATCAATTTTATCGTTGGATTTTTCCTTCATTTGATTTTTTTTTTTCTTTCTTGCGTGCTTTATGTATTTCTTCAGTTGTATTTGTTACACTTGGTAGGTTGTATTTAACATCAATGAAGTTCATACCCTTCCACTAAAAAAAAAAAAATCCCCCAAAGGTTTGATCCGCTGTCAGACATGAGATTCAAAATTTGCTCCCTTCAAAGGTTTCAAGCTATCAGTCTATCACCTCATTTGGAGCCACTGCATGCGGGGCAACTGGGTTTGAGATTGAACTCCCAAAACTAGTCCATGCATGCGTAAGCTAGTTCGGACACCAGAGTTGTCAAACAAAAAAAAAAAGAAGAGTAAATGAGGAACAATAACAGCTCGAACGACCCAAGAAGCAAATTCACAGTACATGCAGATATATACATATTGTACATGTGCTTGTGTTCAGCTTTCGTGCGGAGGTAAATCAAGAAATGGACTGAAAAGGAAATAACCACAATTCCGACCGTTAAATTCCAAGAACCATTTATAGCCCATACCACACTATTCCCTCTGCTCCTCAGCAAAACCTCCGCTGCTTTTTCTCATCATCATCATCATCAGCAGCAGCAGCAGCAGAAGCAGAGGATACAACAAAAGAATGTCATCTTCTTAAACCCTGTGCCCTCCTTCCGCTGTCTCTTTCTCTCTTCTCTCCACCCATTTGTACATGAGTATATGTATCTATCGTTACAGAAGAATACCCAATTTGCAATTAGGCCCACCAGGAATCACAATTGAGTGATTTGGGTACTTGTGTTTATCGTAGTGTGTGCATTTTCCTTGGAGGTTCTTTCCTTGGATTCTGTCAGAAGGAACAGTAACCATACGCCAAGAAAACCTTGGGAATTCCCATTTCAGACAATACCCATAAAATGTTTTCTTCTCCATTTTCCTGCAATTTTTCCCCTCATTGGCCTGACCACCTCTGTTTTCTCTGCTCTCAGACTCAGAAGAAGATTAAAACAGAGAGAGACCCTTACAGAGAGAGGGGTTAAAGAAACCTCCACGTGATTGTGAGAGAAATGAGGGGTAAAAATCACAGATTGAAAGGCAATGGTGGCAGCTGAGAAAGGATTGCATGTGTAGGTCAAGACAAGTGTCTTATTGAGAGACTGTAGAGTTTTTTTTCTTTCTTAATGACCAAAGAACTACCCCAGGAGGGTTATTAATTGGACCCTACTGGAGAGTGAAAACCTTGGGATTGGGGGCCCTGTAGTGAGTGAGCTCACTATATGCGTGTAGTGAGCTCTCTCGGCCGTTCGATCCGAGATGAACGGTTCGGATCGTCTTACACTTTAAAAAGCACTTTTACATTAACTTTAACTCCAATTTATCCGAACCGTTGATCTCGGATCGGACGGCCGAGAGAACTCACTATACGCATGTAGTGAGCTCACTTACTGCAGGGCCCCCGGTTCCGAAAACCTTGAGCTACCACGGCCGTCAGCCGAGCCACCAGGTTCAACAGGCATGGGCGGAACCACATATAGTCAAGTGGAGTCACTTGACCCCATTGACTTCCACGTTAACCCATTAATTTTAGTACTACAAGTTTAGTACGTATATTTTATAAGTTTGATCCCATAATTTCAATGAAATTGCCCCAAATACAAAGCAGCCTCACTAAAATTATAAATTTGTCCTCCTTTTAACACTAGAATTTTGCTAACTACTAGTCAATAAGCGTGGATAACACCCATTGAATGCAAAAGAAGTTAAAATTTGCAATATATTGTCCAATTGCAATTAGTAAACTTCTGTGCGTATTTCACAAATATCAACACATTTTTTGCACATTAACACCTTCCAAAGGACAGTCAGCCACTAATTATTTAGTATTAGTATTACATATTCAGTTGTCGGATTAGCAAATACGAGTAAGATCAAGTATGTTTCTAAGTATTGAGCCCACTACTCCAGATTCCTAGCTCCGCTCAACGGGTACCAAACGTGGTAAGACTCGAACCGTGCCTACGTTGGAGCAAAGTCAAGTGGGCAAGCCCCTAGGTGGTGAGAGACTGTAAGAGTTATTAGGTAATACTAATGATGCAGGGAGGCGTGCTGAAATAAGAAGAATGCACAACAAGGACAATCACGAATTTTATCTGAACTAGAGGTACTCCCTTATTGAACAAACGATTAGAGAAAAACTCTCAATTTTCATTAATTCATAAACAACCCCCTAATAACGTTATCCTGCAATTCTTTTTATCCTATAAAACTAAGACCAAAAAGGAATCAGCAAAACAAGAAGCTGAATCCCGGTAAATTGTTAATTGACTCAATAATTACAAAAATCAAAAGATTTGAGACATTCCCAAATTTAAATACTAGAGAATAAAAGAAATCTTGCCAAAACAAGCAACAATAAAATAAACTTCCTAAATGCTAAAAAACTAAAACTAAAAATAAAATATAAAGTAATAAAATTAACCCTAATTCTTCTTAACCAATAAACCTACAAAAGAGGAATAATCGATTAAAATAAACTAGAAAACTAAACATTTCTAGGAAATCTTGATTAAAAATAAAACGTTTCTACTAATAACATATAATTCTTATACTTATAAAGTAATAAAATATTCAACAATGCTATGGGTACACCACTTGGGCACCCCAAATGCACACCAGGCTATGGGTACACCACTTGTGCACTCCAAATGTACACTACTCCGATGTGACAAATGAAGAGAAGCCCAATATGAGAGAGCACAAATGGTATACCTATATCATATATCATTTTCCTAAAACCTTAGCTAGCATCAACTAAGTCACTGAACAAGTTCCAAAAACCATTTTCTCACTAGGGTTTGAGAAGAAAGCTGATTTCTCTCTCTCTCTCTCTCTCATGTGTTTGTTTTTCATGCACCCACAGAACACCACCAAGTCTTTTTCTTCTCCACGTGGGACTTGCATTCTGTTACGCCTATATCAGTACCCCCCATAGTTTTTTCTTCCCCTCCTGTATACCAAAACCTTTTTATTTCTAACTGATCCTTTTTCTTTGCCCTTTATGGGTTTTTCTCGTTTTGTTTAAATTTGGTAGAACTCAGTTCAAGTCGGTTCTCTTAATCTCACCCCCCATTTTCCTTTCATTAATGGATATTCTTGTTCCTTCTCAATCACTGACATCCCAGTAATGATCCATCTTTCTTGTTTCCTTAAATTGGTAGAATTCAATTCAAACAAAGTACTTCCCATGCTTCCATTGTTGCTTTTTCATTAATGGGTAGTTCTTGTTCTTCTTAAATTTTCCTTATCTAAATTCTGTATCTTAATGGCTTCAATCCTAAGGATTCGCAAGCTATGTTATGTGGAGCCAGTGAAGTGTTCTCCACTGGGTTTTGAATCATTTGAATCCCCAAAAAGTGAGAAGGAACCATTTGAGACACCACCAAAAGTTGAAAAGAAATTAGTAGATGAAATTGTGCTTGATAAGCAAAAGAGGAAGAAGCCCAAGAGGGGGCCTAAGGATTGGAGATGTGTGGATAACTGTTGTTGGATAATTGGGTACTTGTGCACTACTTGGTGGCTTCTATTGATTTTGTTCCACTCTTTGCCTGCTAATTTGCCTGGACTCAAGGTGGCTGAGCCACCCGGGGTACGGCTGAAGAGGGAGGGCGTCACTGCTCTCCACCCGGTGGTTTTGGTGCCCGGCATTGTCACCGGCGGCCTCGAGCTTTGGGAAGGGAAGCCTTGCTCTGAAGGTCTGTTTCGGAAGCGGCTTTGGGGTGGTAGCTTTAGTGAGATTTTCAAGAGGTATGAACTATGAACCCAATACTTGATTTGGTTTGGTCTCAATATTATATTACAGTATTTTTTTTGGTTAATTTTTTTTTTTTTTGTGATTATGAACCCATGTGAGAATTATGCTTGTAAAATGTGAAGGAGGTTTAGTTGCACTATTGACTTCATTTGGATGTAATGATTTTAGTAGGATAGGATCCTCTCCAGTAACCGTCCCAGACAGCTGCTGGAGTTCTCTCACAAAGTGTTGGTCCTACAATATCTTCAATGAAGATCCCTTCAGTGTATTAAAATATTGGACTGTCCTGGACAGTTACTGGAGAGTATCCAATCCCTGCCTATTTCAATATTTGTATTGTGGATTGTAATGGTGAACCCATTTGAGAATTATGGTAGTGAAAACTTCAAGAGGTTTGAAATGGAGTGTTGCATTCATTTTGTATCGATTACAATGCTTCAGTTTTCTACTGCACTTGTGATTCTGTGAATCATTGGAGGATATGAACAAAAACTTTAATGGTCTGAAATGCACTACTGAATTTATTTGGCACTGATTGGAAAACTTCAATTTTGGATTGTCCTTGTGAAACTATTTGGAGAATTATGATGGTGAAATCTTCAACAGGTTTGATATGCACTGCTGAATTCATTTTGTAATTCAATCCTTCAATTTTGGATTGTACCCATGAAAGTAATAGGTTTGAGTTGCCCTATGGAATACATTTGGTTTTTGGTTCCAAAACTTCAGTTTTGATACCTACTTTAGAATCCATTTATAAGAATTGTGCTGGAATTTCAGGCCTTTGTGTTGGTTGGAGCACCTATCTCTGGACAATGAAACTGGACTCGATCCCCTGGGCATTCGCCTTCGTGCTGTACCAGGACTGGTTGCAGCTGACTATTTTGCACCTGGGTATTTTGTTTGGGCTGTACTTATTGAGAATTTGGCACAAGTAGGGTACGAGGGGAAGAATATGTACATGGCTGCCTATGATTGGAGGCTCTCTTTTCAGAATACAGAGGTATAATGGATCTTCCTCAGGATTTCTTAATTGTAATTGAGGCGTTGTACCCACAGAATGTACATTGACTTTTGTCTCTAATATCTGGTGTTGCTGCATCTTTGTTTAGCTGTTTTTATTGAGAATTACAACCCTTGTTTCTGAAGCATGCATGAAATGTATGCTTGCATATTTGTCCATAAGGAAGGCAGCTTTGGAGCCTTTGCAGCTTATTAGATTAGAAACGACCTAAGAAGCACCGATACTTGTAGAGGTCACCGTATCGGAGTGTCGGACAAGGGGACACGGCGGGACATGTCATGTGGCGTGT
The DNA here is from genome assembly GCA_020921065.1 of Vaccinium darrowii. Lineage (NCBI taxonomy): Eukaryota > Viridiplantae > Streptophyta > Magnoliopsida > Ericales > Ericaceae > Vaccinium > Vaccinium darrowii. The sequence continues at coordinate 33,112,878 of CM037156.1, forward strand.
CCCCAAAATTTTTTTTAGGGGACACGGCAGGTGTCAAACTGTAATTTTCTTTTTAAAATTTTTGGAGGTCAATTTGTAATTTTTTAATTTTCAGGGGTCAAATTGTAATTTTTAATTTTTTGGGGGGTCAAACTGTAGTTATTAATATTTAAAATTATAATTTTTAAAAATTTTCTTAATACTTGTGTGTGTGTGTATTATTATATATATTGCCGTGTCCCCCGCCGTGTCCGTGTCCCTTTTCTCATAATTACCGTGTCGGTATCCGTGTCTGTGTCTGTGCTACATATGAAACCACACAAGCTAATAGATTCATTTTCAGTAGTAGAACTGATATAGGTTAGTGTAAACACCCCAATTTGATATTTTGGCATAACAAAGAGGTCATGAACTAGATAGAGCGACGGAAAATACTCTGTTATGGTTTTGACAGGATCGACGACAAGTGAAATAAAGATGCTAGAATGGAAATAGATCAATCACACACACAATTTAGGCATAAGAATGATAAGATTTACGTAGTTCACCCTAAGAACATGGGCTACATCCAAGAAGCCGCCAAAGATTTTCTATGATTCTCAGGACAATCATTGAAAACACTCTTTCACAACTGTTCTCACCTTCACAATCTCACAACAGTTCTTTCTACAGAGTGTGTCATTTTAGAACTCTTGTACATTTTTGCGACAAACCCTTTCGGTCAGTCGACTGCCGTTCTACTTTCATCTTTGCAATGACAAACCCTTTCTGTTTTCAATTGCTGTGGAAAACAAAGTGGAGCCACTTAATTTTCCAACTGGTGTCTAATAAACTCTCATTATTTTCATGTTTGTTTCCTACGCGTGTGTGTCCATTTAATCATGTAGTCGATTTCTGGTCAAGGTTTACCGATTAGTTACAAGTTGAACAGTTATGATGAAATGAAGTTACTCTAATTCTATTTCTAATTGGAATCAAGCAGATCAGGGACCAAGCTCTTAGTAGGTTGAAGAGTAAAATTGAGCTTATGTACGTAACCAATGGCTATAAGAAAGTGGTGGTGGTGCCTCATTCCATGGGGGTCATCTACTTCCTCCACTTCCTTAAATGGGTTGAATCGCCTCCTCCTATGGGAGGCGGTGGAGGTCCCAATTGGTGTGCCAAGCATATCAAAGCAATCATGAACATAGGTCCGGCATTTCTTGGTGTTCCGAAGACAGTAAGTAGTTTATTGTCTGCTGAGGGAAAAGATGTTGCTTTTATCAGGTCAGTCCGCAATCCATCGTCATTGTACTTGCAATTTTTCAAATAAGGTTTGCACCCTCGGGATCAGAGTGGATTAAAGTAATCTATCTGCAAATTTTGCTTGCATTCTGTTATACATTTTACATCCTTGGATTCAGACTAGATTAAAGTACTACTGAATTGATCAGGGTTTTAAATCCCGGAATCGGGAAACGTAACAATACCGTTGATACTGTATTTGAGGTCCAAAATCCCATTACGTAATGGCCGATACGATACGTAAGGACCTTTATTTAAACTCTGGTATTGATACTTAAATAGTTGCGTTTTCTCGTTGTGCATGATGTGCCATAAATCATTCAAAAGGGTATATAGGTCGAAGCAGCATTGTCACTGTACGACAAATGAATAATCATTAACCAAAGTTATTAATATTTTTGAAGTTGACAATCCAGAAGTAAGTAGGAAAGTTGTTTCGAAACAATTGAAAATACAATACCTTGAATTCGTAGATATTCTGATACACTTGGCTAACATCAAATTGCCCATAGTGAACTTAGGTAACTAAATGGTATAGAATGTAAACCAATTGTAAGATTTCATTTCCATGCGATATCCAAATACCGTGATAGTGGTACAAAAATATGCCAAATTATTGGACTCAACCTTTATTTGGTCTTGTAGAGCTATGGCTCCTGGCCTTTTAGATTCAGAGCTGCTTGGGCTTCAAACTCTGGAACATGCCTTGCGGGTAGCACGAACGTGGGACTCCATGATTTCCTTGATGCCGAAAGGAGGAGAGACAATATGGGGTAACTTGGATTGGTCACCAGAGGAAGGTTACGGTTGTGTTTCAGCAAAGAGAACGAATATGCAACCCTCTGGAGGAATTAACACTAACAATACTGATGGAAAGATAGATCTTAGAGTTCAAGAATCGCTGAAGTATGGAAGGATCATTTCCTTTGGCAAGGATGCATCAAAGTTACCTTCGTCCCAGCTCCCCAATCTTGGTTCAAAGGTAAAGCATTTTCTGAATTTTGGTCTATTAATTCTTTTTAGAATGAATTCGCAACTGCGTATTGCACTGGGGCGGGAATTTATTCTTGTGTTGATGGAGATGTGGCAAAATTTTGGTAATTGGCTAAAATTATTTAGAAGTACTCCGAGTCTTTGTTTTTCGTATATTGCCAAAAGATCTAGAATTTGGAATCTCAGCTTACTTCATTCCTTCATTTCCAAATGGATTAATCTTTCATTTGTATCCAAAGGCTATCAGATATCCACTATATTTTGTTTCGTAGGGTAGAGTCTAATCCTCCAAATCAACAGGAATTCGTGCACTCGACAACCTCTACAAATTCCAACATGTCATGCGGAGAGGTCATGACAGAATATGACGAGATCAGTCGTGAAAGCATTCGCAGAGTTGCAAATAACAAAGCTTACACTGCGACAAGTCTTATCGATCTAGTTCGCTTTGTAGCCCCCAAAATGATGCAACGGGCTGAGGCCCACTTCTCTCATGGGATTGCTGAGAACCTAGATGATCCTAAATACTCCCATTTCAAGCACTGGTCAAATCCGCTTGAGACCAAGTGAGTATATTTGGCGTCATTTGAAGTGAATTTACCAATTTTAGCCTTTATGTGATTATGTCTCAGATATGCTCACAGTTAATTCAAGTATTTAGAACTGCTCACTCATTATTTTCTTTTTCAGGTTACCTGATGCTCCGGATATGGAGATTTACTGTTTATATGGTGTTGGAATTCCCACGGAAAGATCCTATGTATACAAGCTGTCACCTTCAGATAGGTGCAGGAGTATACCTTTCCAAATCGACAGCTCATCAGACGGAAGCGAAGATGGCTGCTTAAAGGGTGGGGTGTCCTTTGTCGACGGCGATGAAAGTGTTCCTGTTTTGAGTGCCGGATTCATGTGCGCTAAAGGGTGGAGAGGGAAAACCAGGTTCAACCCATCTGGGATTTCTACCTATGTGAGGGAGTATAGGCACAAGCCTCCGGCTAGTCTTTTCGAGGGGAGGGGTTTGGAGAGTGGTGCACATGTTGATATTTTGGGCAATGTGGCTTTGATTGAGGATGTTTTGAGGGTTGCTGCTGGAGCCACCGGCGAGGAGTTGGGAGGTGATAGGATTTACTCGGATATCGTGCGAATGTCTGAGAGAATAAATATTCGGCTGTGATTTGCATGGATTTGGTTATCATTACATGGAGAGAGAGAGAGAGAGAGAGAGAGAGAGAGAGAGAGAGAGAGAGAGAGAGAGAGAGAGAGAGAGAGAGAGAGAGAGACTACGACAGCCACGACCGTTATAGCTGCCTTTCGTGAAAACGGCTACGGCTACGAGGATGGGGGAAGATAGGGGCTTGACTTGTACTAACAACTGTAAGTTTCTTGTTGACAAAAGCAATTTTCTTTCTGTGATCAAATAAGGAAAGAAGTTCTTCTCTGGAAAAAAATAAACTACATTTTGCCAGGTGAGTGTGAAGTTTCTTGTTTGATTTGTGTCAACCCTTTTAGTTTGATCCTGGCAATCTGTGAATGATGAGGTTTTTTCTGCGAATGGAGGAGAGAATAAGAGGGTGACTCAAGGAAACAGTTACCCTGTTTAATGGGAAGAACATCTTAATTTGGGCTTGAACAGTAACCCTGTTCTGCTATTTTTACCTTTGATGCTTGCAACCTCCTTGTGTGGATATTTTGGGGGTGTTTGGCCGACACATTTTCTCGTTTTCCCATTCTCTTTTTCAAATTCTGAGTGTTTACGCGACACCCCTCAAAACCCATTCCCTCAAAACTCGTTCTCCAGTTTTCACGTTCCAGGCCAGAAAGCAAAAGAGCTCCAGAGCTCCTTTTTCATTTCTGCTTCTGATTCTGATTTCCCCTCAATTTCTAATCTCCCGTTCTACCCCTCTATCCCTTTGTTTACCTTAACCAAACAGGAAAAATAGGTTAAGAGCATCACAAACTTATTTTTTGCTCCAAATTTGGCACACAAGCAATGCGATTTCGTGCCATACATTTTGAAATACCACTACACTGGTTTATGATGCTGTAGAAATCTGTATAAAGATCACTTTTATTGTGCTAAAATAGCACGAAATATATTACAGAGATGCTCTTAGCATTTTTATTTATGGAGATTCTCGAAGGTCAATTTCAGAGTTGTATTTGGTCCAAAGCAGAACCGAAACTGTGAAATGAATTGACTCAGCTCTAAACCTGTAAGGTGAAACTACCAAACGGTAGTCAAGAAACATCGTGACTAATCTCTAAATACAAAAACACACATTCTATTATCAAGAACCATCGTGGTTAATTCTTTCCTTTTTCAATTCATTTTATTTTCATGATTTTTCTCTGACCTTTCTCTCTTTCAAAAATTCAAGATCCGAACACAGCACTAGTCGCCCAAATAATGAAACTAATTTTTTTTCTTCTTTCCCGGGGAAAAAAAAATAGTTACATGGCCTAACAAATGAAGTTTGTTTTTTGGGACACATACCCTTATTAGGGCTTAGTACTTTATACCTGGAAAGCAGACACTTGATCAAACACAAATGTGTAAACAAGAAGTCCTAGAAATTTGTAACACCCACCTAATGCTTTAGAGCCAAACGAGCAAGAAATTGAGAGAGTCTTTTCCCATAAAGAGAAGTAATCAAAGAGTAAAAAACTTATTGGCCTAGCTGAAGCCAATACTATTTGGATTTCAATAAAGGCACCAGCTTTGGCTGACTAGGCCTTGCTGCTGTAATATATGTAGGTTGGGAGACCATAAGGGACAGCTTGAAAACATTTTTCAGCAAGACACTCATGTACAAGTTTGGTTGGCACCACCAAATCTTTTTAAATGTCAAATTCATCTAATTATTATTATTAGAGATTGATAAATAAAGTTTACAAGATGATGTAAAACATTTTTGGAGTGTCGACGTGGGTTCTTACTCCGTTTCTTAACGTAGCTGTCGGTAAATGTATTTTCCTAAGATGAGATGCATGTTTTTAAATGGAGCAATGGCATGAATTATGAAAACACTTCAAAAGGCAATTTGCAACCCAACCCACGAACCCACCCAAACCCACCCACCTATAACCCAACCCAACCCATCCATATTCTATTATGGGTTGATATGGGTTGAACCCATATCGACCTATATTTACATGGGTTTAGATGGGTTCAAAATGGGTTTGATATGGGTTGGACCTAAAAATAAAAAATAATTACACCGCACATACAGGCTCTATAAAAATTCCTTCCCTTCCCAGTGCATTGAATGCACATATGCGAGAATAAAATGTAACACTTTTAGGGATCTAAAACCACAATTGAAGACGTATTCTAGGGCACTTCTTTTAGAGAGAGAGAGAGAGTGTTGGGAAAAAATCCAAAAATAAATTTCAATCCCATTTTATTGGGTCATGACGTCGGTCCAGATGGGTTTCACGAAGCTCATCAAATCCAGCAAAATGTTCCTCTCTCTCTCTCTCTCTCCAATCATTTTGTTCCACCGGTAATTATTTGTGATCTTACCGGCAATTCTGTATAGATATACGTCTATTTGAATGTATATGTGGTGAGAGAGGAGGGACTCTTGGAGCAGTTAACATTTGGTGATTGGTGGTGACGTAGTTTATTTACCTGTGGAAATTTACTTAATGTAGAGGAACATTGTGAAAAAAAAAAAAAATCTTTAAAAAAAGATACAAGCTGATTTTTTTAAATAATTTTATCTTTAATTTATCTTTACATAACTTATTTGTTATACTTTAGTATAACTTTTTTTAATTAGCTTGATGGTATAACTTTTTTCAATCAGCAGATGAATAAATAAATAAAAAAAAGTGATGCTATAAACAATAAAAGCTTAAAGAATGACCAATACGAAAAAAATTCAAAAATTAATTTCGCCATTGTCTAAATATAGTCCTTATTTTTACACTATCCAAAAATCAGTTTTGATTCTCTTGAATTTCTAGTCAGCAGAAGATTTTAGTTGTTCGAAGGCCCCATGAAATCAACGATACAGAGGCCAACTCACACCCAACCACCATTTCCCCAATTTTGCCTTGGAAACGGGGGCCAAAAAAAAAAACCAGGTTGGGTTGGGTTGGGTCGGGTTTCAATTAACCCATTTGAACCCAACCCATATTCAACCCACATACTATCAGTCCATATTCAACCCATCCATATTCAACCCATAACCCATATCAACCTATATAAACCCAACCCAACCCAACCCAACCCACCCATTTGCCACCTCTATTGTGGCATCATTTCTACCCTCAACAATATCCAATGGTTGTCGTTAACGCGACGAAAACCAATATGTACATCTTCATATCCCATCACCATTTTTCTTTTCCTTTAGTAGAGCTAAACTACAAACATAACACCAAGCAAGTGTATGCAAGAAAAAAAACCAATTCCGATGACTTGTAAACTATTGTGGATCAATAAATCTTAGTTTAAGTGCAAGGTACAAAAATTAACTCGTTCTACTGCTACACAACATAAGATCAGATGGCACAAGGACAAAGGCAAATCCTTTGATACATTGATCTACACCACCAAAAGCTAACTGTAAAAAGGCTGGCATATGCAAAACAAATCCTCCAAGCAACCAACTATGTATGATAAAATCATAAATGTTTCCTTGTATGGCACACTCCACAGATTCAGTAATATTATTTAGTTTTGGTCAATTTGTAACCTGTACACTTCATCTACTTTGCAAAGATTTCCTTCACATGGGAATTCAAGATTTATTTTAGTTACCTTAAAAAAGCTGTATGTTGGAAAGGGTCAAATTTGTTCAGATGTTGCCATTCTAACCAATGCGGTACTGATCTAATCCCCGCTTCTAAGTTCTTTTAAATTCTCCATTTTCTAACATCTCACATAATCTCTCTCTCTCTCTCTCTCTCTCTCTCTCTCTCTCTCAAGAAGACAGCAAAGTTATGGGTACTTCAAAAAAATTCTTGATTTGCTTCGTTTTTGTTGGGGTGCTCTGTTTGGTAAATGGGCAGCCTCTAGTTCCAGCATTGTTCATATTTGGGGACTCTGTGGCTGATGTAGGCAATAACAACTACCTTTCCACTATTGTTAAGGCAAACTTCCCTCCTTATGGAAGAGACTTCATAAATCACACACATACTGGAAGGTTCTGCAATGGAAAGCTAGCCTTGGATTTGACTGGTACTGTCTCTCTCTCTCTCTCTCTCTCTCTCTCTCTTTCATTTTTCGGATTATCTGATGGGGTGGTTTGCTTTCAGCTGAGAACTTTGGTTTTACCACATACCCACCGGCTTATCTTAGCAAGGAAGCAAGTGGAAGTAACCTCTTGATTGGAGCCAACTTTGCCTCAGCTGGTTCTGGGTATTATGAAGGAACTGCAAAACTATATGTAAGTAATATCAGTTGCAAATATTTTCGTCCGAAAATGTGATCAGTGACATCAACCGAAACTATGCGGCAGTGACATTCATAAGATTGTGACCAGTTAAAATAGTTGGAGTGTTGTTTTAAAATGTGAAAACATACAGAATGGGTTTGTAAAAAAGTTACAGGAAACCATGCATAGGCTAGCTTATATGAAATAAAATTCTATGCAGTAAATTACATTATTGGTCCTTGTAATTATAGTTCCATCTACTGAACTCTGCACTTAAATTTCAGGGTCAATCTAAACCTCCCATCATCTTCCATTGGTATTTCAAACCCCCCCAAAGAAAACACGAGCGATCAAACATGCAACCAAATTTTAAGTGCATTTCAGATTGTTCACAACAACTTCATCTAGAAAAAGAAGAATAATAAATCACACCATTGGACACAACCTTTTCACCCTTGTTCCACTTTGGTCCTCGTAGTGCCAGTTTATTTTTTGCTTTTCCATTTGATAATCACCGGAGTATGACAGGAGGACAACATTTCAAATGGAAACACAGTTCAGGTTTCTAAAACTCTGGAACAATATCATGTTATTATAGATGCCATGATTTGTGAATTTCGGTGGTGTAGGAGACCATACCATTAAGTAAGCAGCTGGCAAACTACAAGGAGTACCAGAAGAAATTGGTGGGAATTGCTGGGATAGCCAATGCTTCATCCATAATATCTGGTGGAGTCTACCTCATCAGTGCAGGGAGCAGTGACTTTGTTCAGAACTACTATATCAATCCTCTGCTCTACAAGAAGTACACATCTGATCAGTTTGCAGACATTCTCATTCAGTCTTATGCAACTTTCATTCAGGTATTATAGTGCAAAAGCTGTAGCCCTATGGTAGTCCTGTGGTAAGAAGATAAACAAACAAATAATGGCTATGTAGCTAAACAAAAGGATATTAACGATTAGTGCCATGCAAGTCACAAGCATGAAAGTAAGAAGCTGAATGGTTTGTCGAGCACCAACCAGAAAGAGATCCATTGCAAAGAATGACTACCACGTCAGTTAATTTGAAACAAACTTTCACTCCAAGAACTATTGTGAACCCTCGCCAAAGTTTCTTGCCTAGCATTAAACAATAGCAATGCTACTCGCACCAAAATTTGGTCTCAAAATACTGACATGGTAGCTCCTTATTGGGAGTAGGTGGGCCCATCCACGCATTTCCCTAATTGGAAAGCTTCCATATCAGTCACTTTGTCTGAGTCTTGCTGATTTGCATTTTTCCTTACACAATTGAACACATTGTCCAAGCTAAACGAAAGCCTACATCAACACAGCAGTGCCATTCAAATTTAACAACGTTCTTAGAACCACTGACGTGCTAAACATTGACCAGTCACAAGCAGGGTGGATTGGTCCTTCAGTTTATAATCTGACTATTGGCTTGTAAACGGCACATGATCCTTTTCATCCCATGTTCCTGTGTAATCCTATTGTTATGCACTCAAAACCACAACGTTATGCTTTGAGAAGTTTATTTTGAGATTCTCATTATACTTTGTAGTTTCTGTTTCGTTGTTTCCACCTTACCGCGCAGTTGATAGTGCATTATAACACAGGACAGCTTTTTGGGGGACAGAGGGTCTTTGGCTGTAACTTATTTTGTTAGTTTATTAGCAACTGTAATATCTCTGTGACAGGAGCTATATGGATTGGGAGCAAGGAAGATTGGAGTAGCAACGCTGCCACCACTAGGATGCCTGCCGGCATCGATTACAATATTCGGCTCTGATAGCAATGAGTGTGTGGCCAAGTTAAACAAAGCTGCAGTCTCATTCAATAATAAGCTCAATGTCACCTCTCAGAATTTGCAAAACAAGCTTTCCAACGTCACTTTGGTCGTCTTGGATATCTACCAGCCTCTCTTGGACATTGTCACACACCCTGCTGATAATGGTATGGAACAATTTTCTCTCACTTAGTTCCAAACTGGTCTAGGCATATTTCTCTTCCCTCATTTCCCTTGCTTCTATCATTATAAGTGCGATTTGGGGTGCAATACGTCCTACCCCGACCAACAAAATAAAAATTAAAAGTATATGTCATTACACAGACTCATAAAAACACACATGCTCACACATTGATGAGGGATAATAAAAGAACAGGAGAAGAGTGCAAGACTACTAAAGCATCGTAAATACAGCTAGAAAGAGATTTGTACCAAATAGCGTAAGTTATACCCTCAAAACACTTAGATTTTGGTAATTTTCTCTTTGGGGCCTAACATCAGCTCTAATGGTCATGATCTAAACTCTAAACCATCTGCCAGCCGATGACTCCTGACTACTGTATTCTAAATAAAGTAACCATTTTTGGTGGGATCTGAGTCCTCCACACACAAAATTGAGGCAATGAAACTTCGCAAATTGGGAAGTGAAAAAACCAAACTATTGAAGGTAGACTTGTTTTGGCTAATTTAAAAGCTTTTTATAAAAAGCATTTTTGAGATAAATTGCAAGTTACTCTCGAATGCATTTTGAAACTTGTTATTTTTTTCAGCTCGGCTATATAAGCAAATAGAAAGGGAAAAAAAAAAACTCAAACTCAGCACTTAACCAGTTCAAGATGTCTTGGAAAAAAGAAAAGCAAAGCTTTTTTTTTGAACTGGAAGAAAGAAAGAAAAAAGAAAAGAAGCAAAGCTTGAACACATTTTAAAGAACACAAATAAGATTCCAGGCTAAGATTATATATGGACTCTATTCAGTTTGATTGAAATTTCCTACTTTCTAGTCCTATTTACAGGGAACACAGCTCCCACACACGGGTGTACTTTGATACGAATAAAACTTATATATTTTAGGCCATTTTGGAGTCATTTTCCCTGCTCAAGGACCATATCTTCTGCTGATTAAGTGTTTGAGAAAAGGCGAGACTTGGAGAACCACTTATATTTTTCTGACTACAGGTTTCGCAGAGGCAAGGAGAGCATGTTGTGGTACTGGGTTGCTGGAGACATCCTACTTGTGCAATGCTAAGTCTCCTGGAACCTGCAAAAATGCATCGCAGTACGTCTTCTGGGATGGCTATCACCCAACAGAGGCCACCAACCAGATCTTGTCCAATGATCTGGTCATCGCCGGCATCGCCCTCATTTCCTAATTCAACACCTAAAATCACACTTGAATAGCCTTTCCCTTTAATTGAGTTTGCTTTTGCTGATCTTGGTGGAGAGTTTCATGAGCCTTTTTCCCTTTTGTTGATATTATTCTTAGTTTCTTTCTGTCTATGATGTCACTTGAATAACGAAGGTGAAAAGTGTCTGATGTTTGTTGGAAGTTTAATGTTACTTGGAGTCTTATGATGATGAGATCACTAGCAACTATTTGTTTCCTTTGTGACACTTTCCAGGTTTAATTTGAGACATTGGTCTATCTGTCTTCTTCATTTACTCTAGTTTACTGTAATCATGCAAACGTTATCTATTATCCTACACATGTTAGTTATTCATCTGGATTGACAGACTGCGGGTTTTGTGTTCAGGCCATTTAAAGGCAGTATGCGAGAATGGGGATATGAGTTAACGACCAAAAGCGGCATGCCTAGTGCCTTCAATTAGGTATTTAATCAAACAGGTTATGTGTCTGATCGTATTGCCATGATATAGCAACTAAAACAAATAATTTCGGATAAAAGTAGAAAAACAACAGATAATGATCAGTTGATCAATCATAACTAAATCAAATAGAGCAAATTCAACATTGAAAACTACATCAGGGATAAATTGTCAGGAGTCAGGACATGAGTACACCATCCACATATGCAAGAACATAGAAACTCACATGGGTTTAGAATACCCAGATACTGCAAACAAAAAAAAAATCACTTCACAATCTGCTAAAGTATAAGAGAAAGGCAAACTCACTGTGTGTGTGTGTGTGTGTGTGTGTGTGTGTGTATGTGAGAGAGAGAGAGAGAGAGAGAGAGAGAGAGAGAGAGAGAGAGAGAGAGAGAGGTTACCTAGAAGAGTGATGGTCGCCGAGCTTCTTATGATCGATACGTGCGCACAATGTTTAGCCATTTCTTCTCTGTAACGATATCAGAGTTTGGCGGGAAGTAGTTGAAGGACATCAACAATACTTTTTGTCCCTACGCTATCCCAATCCCAAAGGAGTACTAACCGATAATTATTTAACGAATTTAACTCAAAGCTTCTATGCAAGCTCAGAAATTGTTCGATGACAAATTTCAGAGCAATTCGGATTGGATATGAGTATCGAATTGTTTTTTTTTTTATTTTCCCTATCTTTTTTTTTCCCCTCTTTTTTGATAACCGGATATTTGGACAAAGTTGCGGTGTAACAAGTTTTGTAAAATAAACTGATCTCAAAAGAATTTTAATTGAGTAGTTTGAATTTTTAATATCATAAAGCGAAAGAGCCGCATGATAGTGAATTTTTTTAAAGGAATTGATATTGATACTTTCTTTTTTCTATTGGTACTCTTATTTTTTGTCTTTGCATATAAAATGGAAGATTAGGTTTTACCTAATAAAGACAAAAAAAAAAAAAAAAAAAGGAAATGATGATGCCAAAACCATTTTTATTTGTGTCAAAACTGTAGTGTACAAAAGACTTGTACCTTGCAAATGGTACAAGGTTTTTAAGCACTATATTTTTGGTACAAACAAAAACAGATTTGGCATAACACTTACCTTTTCTAAATACTCCATAAACTGAAAGAACCGTATATTAGTTTGTTAGAACTTCGCTGAAAAACATAACGAACTTCAATAAAACATTTAAATTCTCTTTATTGTTACTACTAATTAATTACTAGTTTCAAATTAATTTTTAACAAAGAAACCTGAATTGGAGCTTGATTAAGAGCATCTCCAAGAGCCTCGACACTCCCTTTAAATGGCCTTGGATACCCATACCCAATAGACTCACTTTCCTTCTCGGCACTTCCCCCTCCCCAATAGTAACTCGTTGAGTGTGGCGAGTTGTAGCCTCGTCTCTCTGTGCACTGGTGAAAAGCAGTATAGAACAATGGGTTAGGATTTGTTGAGCAGAATCATCGCAGATCCTGTAGTGAGATTTCATTCCCGATTCCATCATCTTTGACGGAGTTTAAACGACAGCGATTTCGACTAAATGGCAATGGTGATAAAGTTCCAGGCTATAGTGATGGCAACAACATTTCAGTAATGGTGACGACGAGATTTGTTAGTTGTGTATATATGTAATTATGTATATATGTGTGTACGAGTGCGCGCGCACACACGAGGTTTTTGTGATTTTGTTGAGTAAATATCAAGGCTGTTGGGTGTTACATTTGTTTAGTGACTAGGCAACATAAAAATGGCACCTTTTTCTATATATTTTGCCAAGAAATTGAGATTAACTGTCTGTGAGGTATATAGCTCTCAACTTTAAGGGCTCCTTTGGCAAATAATCTATAATTCGGATTATTGAATTATTCATTTTGTCTAAAAAAAAATTGTATTTGTTAGTTTTGCGTCAAGATTTTGTGGTTTATAGATTTCTCTCGATGAGACGAATCTAACAAGTATAAAATTATGGTCAAAACTCAAATTTCTTTGAATAAAGCCAAAATTAATCCAATAATCAAAGTATTTTCGGTTTTATTCAAAAAAATATTTGGTTTGACCATAAATTTATACTTGTTAGATTTGTCTCGTCGAGAGGAATTCAGAAGCCACAAAATCTTGACGCAAAACTAACAAATGTAAAAAAAAAAAAAAATGAATAAAGACAAAACGAAGAAATCAAAAAACCGGATTAAGTTTTTTTGCCAAGGGAGCCCGTATTTTACAGAGTACGAGTTTTGTGGCCTTGTTCGGTTGGGTTTTTAAAACATGGTTTTAAGACCTTTTTCAAAAAATGGATTTCAAAAGTTGGGTCTTCAAAATATGGGTCTCTCCCACCCTCAGTAGGTACTATACGGATTGATGGAGTTTACTGAATTTTTTATTTTTTAATTTGGTGTAGTGTAACTTTTGGAAATCAAATACAGGTGGGCCCCTTTTGTCCCACCAAAGAAAAGTACTATTTATTTCCTCTCCCTGACGGGTGGCCCCCATTTGGGATCAATTTATTTTGGACCCAAAGGCCACTTTGGAGGAATTGAAAATGTCTATATGTTTTTATCCCATAAACTATGCACAATTTGTCCACTTCGTCTCTAAATTATGCAAACCCATCCCCTCAACTGTTGGGTTTTCATGCAATTATGTTTTTACTCCCGAAACTATACACAATTTTTCTACTTCGTCTCTAATTTTACAATTATGTAAATCGTAATTTCATCCCCTCAGACGTGAAAAAGGCTCAATTGCATGGAATCCAATAATCGAGTGGATAAAATTAGGGTTTATGTAGTTTAGGGATGAAATAGATAAATTGTAATAGTTCAGGGGATAAGAACATACTACTAGAAATTTTGATAATTGAGCAAATAAAATTAGGGCTTATATAGTTTAGGGACGTAATAGATAAATTGTATATAGTTCAGGGGATAAAACATGCTAGAAATTTCGATAAAATTTCCCTCTTTTTTCTTTTTTGGCTACCAGGAGAGTCGGAATACACACGAGAGAGGAGGGAAAATTTCCCAACCCCAATTTTCCCTCCCATCTGTTCTCGCTCCATTCTCTTTGGACAAACGTAGCGGTGAGGATTCAGAGCGAGAGAGAGAGAGAGAGAGAGAGAGAGATGGATTACAGTCTAGCAGCACCAAAGCTGCTATGCGTACAACTAAAGAACGCCCGCCAAACACCCTCGCAGTCCTCCATGTCTCTCGGCGGCATCCTCTTCCAACGTGCCTGGTTACAGGTCTATCTCCCTTTCCCATTCTACCCCTCCCTCTGTTCTCGCTTTAACTCCTAACCCAACTCCAATTGCAGGGCATTTTAGTCTCACCAGCCTCCGACGGCGGTTTCATCCTCGACGACGGCACTGGCCTCGTCGAACTCTATCTTTCTAGTGATTCCTTCAATCGCCAGTGGAAGATAGGTCCGTGGCCTTTTCCCTCTCTATTTTAGCCCCCCCTCGCATCTCACTCTAACTGTATATACGTACAGGGATGTATGTGATGGTTGTTGGAGGGTTTTTCGTCGGCACGGGAGATATTTCCATGATCAAGGTAAAACCCATCTTCTAGTATTTCTCTTCTTCCTCTTTTATATAGGTATAGTTTCCCCCCCCCCCCCCCCCCCCCCCCCCCCCCCCCCCCATTATTGTGAATTGTGATTTGGAATTAATAGTATGTGAGATTTTAATGTCCTTATAATGAGAGGTTTAGATACAGATATGTATTCTTGGTGTAGTTGGAGGTGGAATGACAAATTGGTTTAAGGCTTATAGTGAATGGACTTGCATTTCAAAAAGTGGGATTTTAAACATGGTTGAAGTGTCAAAATAAAGGTTGAACTTGTGGAATGTTGCTACAATTCGCTGAAAATGGCTTGTTATTGCATGATCTTGGAAGCCAAACGGACAGTTGAGAATCGATGTGACCTTTTTTGGTAGTGTTGGATCTCGTTGTTCTTCGGTTGGCCAGAAGTACTCTTTCATAAAAGTCTTGAATGTTGATATTGGCCAATGGTCTTGAAGGAGCTAAAATCCCTTGATGTGGGTTTTGGTAAGTGTTGAATCTAAGTGCATATTATGGACTAAATCTATCAATTACTTAATGTATCCACGTTTGCTCAGTGCTTATGAGAGCCATACTAGAGTAAGGGGGGAAGGCATTTCTTTTTCCTGTTGCATAAATTTGGTGTAGGAACTTATCTTTCTATAACTATGGCTCCATTTTATCTTTTGTCCCTGTAATATAAGTATACAACAACAATAATACAATGAAATTGAGATAGCAAGGATGACGGTAACCAATAGAGACATCGACCTTTTTTCTGGGCTATGCCTATTACTGCAATGGTAAGAACTTGGATTCTCTAGTTTCAGAATGAAGGTTTAGGTTTCGGGGACTGGTAAATTATGCCAATAATGTCACAATAATGTTTGCAACCTCGCTTTCCTCCTAAAACCGTTTATGTGTGGAGAACACCAGCTAATGAACTTAAACTTTTATAGATACCTGTGTTGGGTTTGCTACATCTACCTTGCGTTCCAGACATTTCACGAGTTAACGGAACTATAATATTTGAAAATATGATCCCAAGTAACTACATTTCACGACCACATTCTATATATTGAGCTACGCAGCTGTACATCTTTGTGAACTTAAATCTTGAAAGTCAGAAGCTACTTTACCACCTTAATTGTGCAGATTTAGTACGCGTACACCAAATCATCTCATTGTTGTATTCTTGATATTTTTTTGGTATTATTATCCCACAGTTTACTGAGGCTAATGCTATGCCGTTCCCTTGCATATCAGGTTCACAAAATGGTTGACCTTTCTCCATTTCCTGATCGAGAGGCAATGTGGTATTTAGAAGTTATGGAGGCGTACAAACTCTTTTACCAACCAGAATTGTGAGGGAGGGGAGCTCACCTTTGTCTCTCTCATTTTTTTTAGAAGTTATTGAGGCATTCATTAAAGAGGTATGCTGATGAGTTGTCGGATATTCGAAAGAAACTAAAGATTCAACGATTCAACGTTATTTAGAAGTGCATGTGATCTGCTCTTTGCTTGGGAGTTTGAAGAAAAGAAGCCAGTACGTGGCATGAAAGAAAATTGCGGAGTACAACTAGAGGTCTAAAATTTTCATGAAAGCTTGATCGAATGACTGCAGTCAACTATAATATTGGAATGTGCTACTATGCTAGTCACAAGCTTCCGTTGCCACTTTCATTGTCCAGATTTATTGCGAATACAAAGAATTGTCGTATTTTTGTTTTCTTGATGTAGAATCTTTTGGAATTGTTATGCCGCAATTTGCTGAGGCAGCTAATGTTATGTCCTTCCCGTTACATATCAGGTTCACAAAATGGTTGATCTTTCGCCATCTCTTTAGGAGTTATGGAGATGTACAAACTTTTCTACGAAACAGAATGACGAGAGAACGCTCTCCTTTGCCTACTCTTTTCTCATAAAATTCTCCTGAAATGAATCGGGAATGGCAATATTCTTGTGTTCATATGGTTTTTATTTTGTTCAAAGGAACATTCTATATCAGTGCCAGGGGCATTTGGTTGTGTGGGTGTGTGTTTGTGTGTGGGTGTGAGAGAGAGAGAGAGAGAGAGAGAGAGGGGAAACTGATGCCAAAAACACAAATTAACAACTTGAAACTGAAGCAATATCTGAACTGTGGAGAACAAAATCACCTTATACATTGTACGATTACATCATGTCATCTCACAACCCAATCTATTACATAGTTACAATCTACCAACCATGAAAGAGGCACAGTAATCTACGAAAACAAAGAATCAAAGACAACAGCGTTTCATGTAAGAAGGGCAGCCCCTAACCCAATTCTACAAACTCTGCCTCCGATAGTTTTAAGTTGATTCTTACACCAAAGCATGCTTCCGATTAGGCTAAAGCAGCCCCCACCACCACCACCACAACCACACACCAAACCCCTCTGAAATCCACTTTCCCAGAAGTCCGTCCTTAGCATTCAGCTGGTATTCTTACTGATTGAATGCTTGTAGCTGTTACAATTGATTAATAAAGTCTTTTTCTGCTGTTCCCCAAAAAAAAAAAAAAAAAAATGCTTGTAGCTGTCAACCATCACTGTTGCTTCAACTTGTTTGAGTCTAAGCCCTTTGAAACTGAAATAAAGGAAGACAAGAGGGGCCTTTCAAAATGCAGCGCTGGAAATAATTTCTCAATCTGGAATTACCTCCTTTATGTTTCGGAGAGCAAAATCTTCAATGGCTTGAACAACTTCAAGGCAATAGATCCACAAACATAATGATGCTATTGAGGTGGCAGGGAGATATTCAGAGGATGACCAATGCGTGATTCATGTCCTGCATTAGATCTTCAAAAGCCAAACATCAGAACTTCATGAACTACAATTGAAACGCTTTATACCATAATTCTGATACATTTTTCGTACAAACTTAGAAGCAAAAGCAAATCACCAAAGAAAAATGAAACTTTGCGGCAACACTTCCCATTTTTGTATTGGAGGCTCGGGATCTCCAAAGGTTTTGCAACTGAAGGGCTTCATTTATTGGGCAAGCTGTGAGATCGCCGTTATGTTTAATATATTTCTTTCCCGTATCTTTCGTTACTGAAATATCAACCCCATCATAACTTTTAATGGGCTATCAAGGCACCAATAAGTTCTGTCAACCCACCTATAAGTGTGGCCTTGGGTTCAACTATAGTCTATGGGTATGCGAGTCTAGTAGCCAAAAGCATGTTGCAAGGAGGCAATGCTGCACTAGTCAGATATTGGTGATGGCAAAGTCAAGAATCTCGTGCTTATGGAGTACGTGGGCAAGTGGTGTAGGTTGCGTTGGAGGGCCACAGAAGCTTGCAAGGGTGACATGTCAGTGTATGATTTTGTAAGCACAACATAGACTAAGGTGCTTGATCACGGAGAGCACCTTGAGCAAGCAAGTGGTGCTTGATAATTGCGCAGGGAAAGAGTGGCTGCTTGGCTAGATTCTCGGCGAGGGAAACACCTATAGTAACACATGATAAGGCAGTTTGTGGAGTAGTGAAACTATTTTAGTTATTGGGGCGACAATGAACACAGGTGGCATAGCTGTCAGCGAGGGAAAGTAATAGTACGAAAAGGAGAAAGCAGCTTACTCAGTGTATTTGTGACAACGTTCCAACAATCTCGCAATGGTCTCATCGTTAACATGATTATCCCCCATGAAATTTCTCTCAATAGGTTCCTTTGAGCTCGTCCATTGGCTTAGAATACTGATGATCTTTCTCAGCTATGGCAGAGGTGAAGGAAAACCAAATAAATGGAAGTGGTATCACAGAAAGAAGGAACCCCAAAATTACATTTCTACGACAACTTATACAGTATTGTTACTTGGAAAAGTTAAGCAGACTTATATAGAGGATACAGCTGTAGTTCTAGTACTTAATTTTTCACCATCCTTGCAGCTGTCTAACTGATGGTCAAGGAGCTCGTCTTCAATCACCTCTGATTTGCTTACAAATACTGAAACATAATGGTGGAGTGTTGATGAACTCATCAGAGTTACTTGGACTTGAACCAATAGTCTAGCAATGACGCTCCAAATTGCACTTCTCGCTTCTATATCATCCGAAGCAAAAGGAAAGACATCAAATAGACCCTGTAAAAAAGAAAAGTCTGGAAGGATTGGACTGTCACTGCTTGTTCTCAAGCAACTTGATGATATCCTGAAATACATCAAATGAGACTACTTTACCCTGGGATATCTCTAATGCTAGATCAACTACATCAGTCAGTATATTTGCAATCAAAACAGCGGCAGTCACACAAGAGTTGGCGACCTGCAGAGAAAGATCTCATCATCAAGAACTTTCATAGGTTCAACACTACTCTCTCTAACAAACATAACGAGAATAACCAGCAAAAGCAGCAGAACTATTAAGGGAAAAACAAAACTTCACAAACAAACTCGATAGATATGAACTTGAAGAACTAGCTTCGCAGAGTTGATTTGCTACCAAATCATCTATTATCCGCTCCTCTTTTCACACTGCTTCCCGACTGCATTTACTTGAGGCAACTTACAAAATGCTGAAATTACTTTTTCTTCTAATTTATTCTTTTTGCTAAATGTTACTAACAAAGGAACAACTAAGGTGGTGATTCCATCTACATGGGATAAAAGACAAAACTAAACCCCTACAAGATTATCACTACCCCTCCAGACCATATGCTAGGGAATATCAAGACAAGGGTTTCCACTCCCCGTTCTTATGGGAGCTATGACCCCAAGAATTTGTTCTTCCATCATCAACTTTGTTCTTAGAGTAGAGTATTGATATATAACTTCGTTGCAAAGTTTTGACCCTTCTGGCACTCGGTTATATATAAACAAATTAATGAATTGTGGTAACGGTGCTGCGCGCACTCTCTCTCTCTCTCTCTCTCTCTCTCTCTCCCTCTCCCTCTCTCTCTCCAGGTATCCACCACACCACGCAAAGTGGACCCATATGCCAGGGCTGCATCCTTTATACAACGGTACTCCTCTCAAGCTACACAAGCAGGTGACCAATAAAACAAGGGAATACCCCAAACACCTGCAGGATAATGAGCATATGAGACAATGACTCTCCCCACTCCCCACCACTTCCATGTGCAATGATGCTTCAGGATAACCTTCTTCTTTTCTTTTCCCCTACCTATTAGCCATGTCAAGCACAACCCACGAGCCAAGTCAAACCAATAAAGTGCCACTCAAATCCCTTCCTAAGGAAATAAAGTGCCACTCATACACAGTGAAGTGGGCCGAATCCAACTCTATTTGGGCCAACCATCATGAGGCAGCCCAGAGCTCATGGATGACAAGTTGGGTCGAACGCTAGTGGGCCAGTCCGACAGCCCACCTGTTTCATGTAGCCCAATGTGCTGGAACCCCCATCCAGATTCAGTGGTTTGGGGCTGGGCCGAAGGCATCCGACTTCTGAGCTGACCCGGGGAGATGGGTAGAGATATTTTGGGTGTCAAGCAGTAGGCACGTGGGCTCGGCGACGTGACCGATGAGCGTCACCCATGACTTCACTAACCGAAGCGGATATTGGTGACATAGGGCGCTCATGCCGTGCACATGTGACTTGAAGGACAAGTATGGCACTGCCTATAAATACCCTAGGATAAACCCAAGGGAAGGTATGCCGTTCCACATTTGAATACCGTTTTGTACTGTACTCACTTCTCCTCGTGTTAACTTGAGCTTTGGAGTGCCCTCCGGCGTCTATAGCTGGAGTGGCACTAATGGTTGCTGCGCTTTGCAGGTGCAAGGAGAAGACAATTTGAACTATTTGAGTGATTCACCACCCCACAACCCAGCAATATACCAGGATATGAATAAAGTCTCTAAGTTTCAGGCACGGTACCCGACCCGATACTAGTAAGGGAAAAGACGTTGAAGGATGGCTTCCACAAAAAAAAACTCAGAATCAAATGAAACTTAAATAATGCGGCTTGAAAAGGATTTTACATGTAACTATTTGCTTTTATAGATGTTTGCTTTGAGAGGAGGCACATCACGACTGCTCATTTAAAAACTGGTCATTTTATATTCCTAGCTGCAATCGAAGAGTAAGTGATACACTACTGACTTTTTGATTCATTGAACTTTTAGCAAATTAGTAAACAGGAACACTCGTTAAAAACAGCACCAACATGGATTCACTTGTTACCGGTAAGTTCACAGGAGCCAACACACGCACATAGGTGTGAACGTGTTTCACTTCACCTCTACATAGCCTAGCTACTACATAAACCTGTGCTGCTATTTTCACACATACATTTTCCAAAAACAGCAATGTACCTCAATTTTGTCAGGGAGTTTAACCAGATCAATGAGTAGTCGAAAAAGTTCCCCGTTAGAACTGATTTCTTGAGAATAATCATCGATAACAGAGAGAGCTTCAATTGTCCTAAGAATTAAATCAAGAATGCAGTACCTGAAATAGTAAATATGAGAAATGAATGTGATTAGTTACTAAGAAAGTTGACAGTAACCACAACTACTTATCTATACTATATAGTTTGCAGGGGGTATTTCAGTGAGAAGCCCATCCACTTGCCACTTGTCTCCTATTTTTTCCCCCTAATTGATAGTTGAAAATTAACATATTAAAAGACTATTTTCTTAATCGGAATATATTGAACTAGATAACTATGAACTTGATAGGACATATGGAGAGGTTATTTCCAAAGTTGTATTCTTTATCTTGTAACAAACAACTTAGGAATATCAGTAACTATCATATCCTCTCCTCACTTCAGCTATGTTCCATATGCTAAATAGATAAAGATCAAAAAACGCAATTAGACTTTTAAGTGAAACATGTGACAATAATCGTAATACATCATTACGCTTTTTGAATTTGAAGTTCCGAGATAAATCTGGCTCTATTCAACTCCAGCATTTTCATTTCCATAACAAAACTAAAAATCTTTGAATTGGAATCTCTCGATTGATCTATATGATCTATAGAAAAATGTAGATACGTACAAGTCAAAATCTAAAATAAAGCTGATGGGTTATTAAGATCATTAATTGAAAATTTTTAAAAATAAAAGAAGGAACAATATCTATATCTTATCAAGCATTTAATACTTAGAAACCTACTGACTAGGAATGTGCGTCTCTCAGTTAGGTGGGTTATAGGACAAACTCTCAATAGACCCATATTTGGTGGGTTGAATATTAATTGCCCCGCAACCAACCCGTTAAGCTTCAAAATTGACAAATGGATTGAGTGTTTCAGCGGTGTCAAACCATGGATTATGGCAAGTTGGGCAGGTGACAACTTTAAAAGAAAAAAGAATTTAAAATATGATAAGTAGTCCAAAATTAACAACGGTCATTTAAACAAGAACTACATTTAGATAATTGTACGTTAGAGAGCAAATTTAATAGCAAAACTAAACTACATTCTAAAGGTTTTAACAACAATATGCATAGTACTTTGACACAAATTTGTATCGCGTTCTATTAAATCTAAACTACATTCTAAAGGTTTTAACAACAATATGCATAGTACTTTGACACAAATATGTGGCGGGTTGGCTTAGGTTCATGGCAGGTTGACAAAGATTTAACCTGCAATCAACCCAACGCGCGACCACAAAGCTAATCACACGCACTCTCCGACCCGTTCATCCTCTCCAAATGCAGGTGTCTGTAGGGTCAGGCCGGGATGAGTCAATTTGATGGTTTGATGAAGATTCCACACCCCTCCTGTTGATTCCCCTTTCACAAATCTTTTTCCAAATAGAAAATTTAGATAATTAATATGGTGTAGTACAAACTAGAAATAAAGATTGTTTCAAAACTCAAATTAAAGGTGACATTCCAATCTGTTTGTTTAATTTCCGTCTTGATCCCGTGCATATTGCTAGTACTGGGCTATCCCACCTAGACAATCACACTAAGCAACTGTACAACAAAATGAGCTTCCAGTTATGTATTGGCAAGCTAGTATCCTCAAAACATCATGTCCCCTTTGCCCCAATCAGGGACGGATCCAGAAATCCATCCCAGTGGGGACATCTTATTAATTGTAATCATGCAATTTTTTTCCTAGTCAACGATTTTGCTAGGGACAAGAAATCGTGTAAAATTGATTCTAAACCTAATATCAGACAAGAAATTATTGAAGGCTAGGGACCGTTGTAAAAGATCTGTAAATTAAAAAATATGTAAGTTAAACAATTTTCTCATTATTTTGTATCATTTTCTTAAAAAGAAGGGAGAAAATTAAAATTTAGGGAAAAAAAATACAAGGGGAATTATTATTATCATTATAAGTTCAAAATATATAATAAAACTACTCGTTTGTTGTACAATGAGTGTTGCTGGTCTAGTGGCAAGGGGGAAGGTGTTGATTTTGGAACCACAGGTCCAAGGGTTCAAACCTCAACAATCACCCTTGTTTGATAGAGGTAGCGCACCTTATCACCAGGCAACGCCCAGGCTATGTTGCTAGATCCCGACACAAATAATATACATACAAAACTTATTTTTCTAATTAATTTTTATTATTATTTTTTACATTGACAAGTGGGGGGTCAGCTGGGGCACGTGCCCCCCCCCCCCCCCGGATCCGTCCCTGACTCCAATTGAAGGATGTATATAACGGCATCTACTAAGTTCCTTAAAAAACAGGACATAGTGCACAAGGGGGACTATCCTCCAAGCCCCCCATAGTTTTCAAATTCGAAAACCTCTTGCAGATGAATCATAAAACAACGGACTGATGCAAGGGATGCTGACTTCATCACCTTCCAGGACATATAACACCAATTCAATAACATAATAGATCATCTAACCTGGTCATCATCAGTGAGAATAGAATCCAAAAAAGTTGTCCTAATGAAGAAAGATGCCTTAGATGGAGCGCCTACTAAAAACTTTGCAGCACCAAACCAAGCCTAAACAAAAGGCAACTACACTTTTATTCATTAGCATTTCATAACTACATAGTAGAAGGGTAGAATCTGTCATGCATGTTAGATATAGCACAAGCATGTGTACATGACGGCCTACACAACGTTAGGGGAAAAAAAAAAAAACTTTCCCTCTTTTGTGTTCTACTCAGATAAGCAAACAACAATAGTCAAGAGATGGTAAACGATATCGTACCTTTCAGGAACTCTTTCTCCTGCTAATTTGCTCATCTCAATAGTCAAGAGATTAACTAGAAGACGTGGAAGACCCAACTGCATCAACCTTGGAAGAAGAGAAGCAACTACTTCCTGCTCACTTTCTAATATGGCTAACAGTAGCCCCACACTCTGGTCCGAAACGGAAGTTTATTTTAGAGCAAATACAGTGATGGTAATAAATTTAAATCAAGTCTCTACTGAAAGAGAAAAATATATAAATAAGGAATGCAAGATAGAGAAAAAGTCAGTGAAACAATCCTAACAAGTTAATTTGATTGAAAATACAGTGTAATCCTGCACATCGGCACTTGTTTTTGAGAATGTCCTCAAAGGATTTGAAGACATGATAACACTATCAACCTGAGATTTCATACAGGCAGAAGCCACAGAGAGAGATTTGAGATTCTTAGTCTCTTTGAGTTATGTCCAGAGGGAGAGATGTGGGTGGCCATAGAGCAAAACTCCAATCTATAAACCAGTTTCGCCGCCCCCCCCCCCCCCCCCCCCCCCCCCCCCCCCCCCCCCCCAAATTGGAGACATTACACAGAATGGTGAAAAGAAAATGCAGTTACCCTTACAAAAAGAGAGAGATGATAACCTTAAATTTAATGCAAAGAAATACATGGATCCAGCCGTACCTTTTCTATAAGCTGAGGATTTAAGGTGTTTTCTGCAACCCATAGAACACGGGATAGCGTATGTTCAGATTCCAATGCCTCAGCCCAAGCAATAGAGCCACAACCTTGAAGGCCCAAAGTTAATACCCTGTGCCACAATACCCAGTAAGAAAAGCTTGTTCCACAGAAAAAGTAAACCGCAAAATGAGGGTCAAATAGGGGAACCATGTTATCCATTGATCCTACATCAGGCCCATCGAATAGTCAAGAATCAATCAGCATAGAAAATATTGGAATAGACAGATAGCGTGTCTGCAGTAAACAAGTACGGGTTCCTACTCCATGTCGACTAAGACCTGTTGTCAGCGGTGCTGTTCTTTCCACACTCAGCTATTATGGCCCTTAAATAATAGTGTAAAAAAATAATAGAACATGAGCATTATGATCACAGACAAGTACAGAAAGGCCAAGCAGGAAACTAACTCAAAGAAAAAATCCCCCGGAGGACCTTAAGAAATAGTGACGCTGCCAACAGTAAGAGAAAGAGAAATTGAATGGTAACTGTAACCACAGAGAACCATGAAGATAAACATGGGCCACAACTTAATAATCCCCAAGAAAATCAGACAGGTTGAAGGACAAACTAGGAGACTTTTCTAGCACTTCACTGGAAAAGGGGAAAATACGCATGCATAAACACAATGAGTGAATAGTAATTTCTCATGAACCTTCCAAAAATCAGAAAATGAAGGAGCAAGTAGCTCATCACCATATATTACCTGTAAGCTTCACACAGGCAAGGGGCATCATCTAAAAACAGCTGATCAACAATTACTTCGATCAGTCCATTCGTAGATGATATGTGTTTGCGAGACACTTCATGGCAAGCAAGATTTCCTATTATTCCAAGCGTAATTTCCTAAAAGAAAAATAAAGATAACTTATAATAGCTGGTTCAGCACATTAGTTGATTAGTTCTTTGTAGACAATCTTAAGCAGCTTCTACTTAATCTAGTACAAGTTGGACCATAACAATACTACTGAAAGGTGGCTTACTGTAACACGAACAGATTGAGGAACCATTAGATTTGCCAAAAGCACTTCAAGAACAAGGTTTTGAACCTGTGCAGAAATTGAAACCTCAGGCTCAATTAACATACCAAATCAGAGCTTAAAGTTTAAACTGTGGCAGCAACAGTAAATAGTAAAAGAACATAGTCAACAAAAAATACAAGTTATCAAACTCTTCTGGAGGGTGTGCTGATGTAGACAACCATACACAAAAACATATGCATTTATATCTGTATATCTACACACCCAAACCCACAGAGAGAGAGAGAGAGAGAAAAAGAATTATGTATTATTACCAAAGTCACATGAATTAGGTGAATCACCAGTAAACAAAAAACAATCTTTCCCCATAGCGACGAAACAGGCTCATGAGGATTTTTTTTTTGCAATTTTCTAGTTGCTAAGTTACTGGCCAGGCAAGATCAGGGATAATTATCCTGACAATTAAATTAAATGACTCCGATGATTCTTTTATTTTGATATCTTACAGGAACTACTTCAATAAACAAATGAAATGGAAGTCTGCTTGTACGAATATTCAACTCAACAGTCGATAACATAAACTTTTCCTATAAGTGCACATGGTGATGCACCACTAGGATCAAAGTGAAAATGAGCAAAAAAAAACTATACCATGAATTCAGCATGTGTTTTACTAGCTGCAAGATCCCACAAAATGCATCCACACTCTTCCCAAGCATCTTTCCCCACCGTTCCACCTTGTTTTTCAAGGGATCCATCATCTCCTCCATCATGACCAGTAAGTTCCACGGTATCCATTGCCTCAATTTCACTGATATGGTCATTCAGAAGTTCATTCTGGGATACCAACACTGCACTTTCTTCCCTTCCTTCCGCTTCTGATCCTTGAGTGGAGGCATCACAAGCATTGACAACAGGAAACTTGTTACAGTTCCGACTGTCTGGGGGAAGAAGTTGCCGTATTAATGATATAATATAACCAGGATCAACTGTGGTTGAGATGTCAAATAACTGCAAGACAAAATGTAACTCTCAGTATGGCCTTCCGAAATGAATGTCCGCACAGCAGAAGAGCTAAAGTATTGGGCAAGAAATTTTATGCACAAAACCACACGTAATGTTTTGATTATGTAAGCAATCAACTGTGGGATTATCATCGTCCCATCATGACTTCAATAATCCCAAAGTAACAAAGAAGAAGAACAAACTTTGTAAACAAGCTGCCAGTCTGCCTTCAGAGTGCAGACTCCAACCATCCCTGTGCTTTAGTATCAGCTCAACCAAGTACAGATGTGGTGAGGTCCAGAATTAGTTTTGTAGTCTAAGCGGGTGTTTGGAAGTCCAGAAGTAGTTTTATTGGTTATAAAATCGGTACAAAAAATTGGCCCTGATGTACTAAAAAGTATTCGTCATTCCCCCAACTTCAACTTTATAGCAAAAACCAGGCCTTGCATAGATGTGTGTAACATCAGGAATCTTCATTGATACCTAGTTTTCCTCAATTTTTAAGTGAACAAAATAAACTTCCAAATTTGGCCTCCAATAACCTTCCATTTCCTGTTCTTATTTGCTACAAATTAGTTGGTGATGTTAATTCCAATTTTGTTCACAGATTCCTGAACCGTTCATCCTCCTTGTTCTAATTAATATTTTTTTCCGGCAATCCGAATGCAGTTACCACATGATATAATCTCTTTATCTCAACTTGAAACTGCTTACAGACCAATACAAGTTCAAGTTTTTTTTTTTTTGACATGGGCACTTTTGCAATCCAAGACAAACCCCAACCAAACCCATTTGCCAGAGTACTAGCAGTTGTATATTACACGGGGCATGGCCTTCACACTATTACATCAAAACTAATACAAGGAACCATCTTAGTCCAGGCTCACTATAAGGGAAATAAAGAAAGCGGACTCTTAACCTTTAAGAAAACAAGCATCCTGGTTCATGTTTTGCTAAAGAGATTACTCTGGACTAGTAATTCCTCTATAGTTTCCAGGCAAATTGGGTACACGGAAGAACAGGATAAAAAGTAGAGAAAACATGTTTACACGTACGCATAAAGATTCAATGTTACCTCATCAGAAGGAGCGGTCGGGTGATGAGATGGTTCTGGGTTTCCTTGTTGTGGCTGTTCTTCTTCTTCTTCATGGGTTGCTTCTGATGGTATCGACATAAGATGTGATTATCTATGAGGCAAAACTGAAGTCGAAATGGTTTAGCTAAGATGGGTTTGTGGATTTAACTCCTTCCCGCTATTTTCCCAGTAGTTTACAGTCTGTTTGGGTGCCCAGAAAACCCACCGTCTCCACCTTCTTGGTCCGGAAGCCTGATGCAACCGTATGACTCCCAAAGTTCAGTGATGAGAAGAAAGGGGATGAGCGTGAAAATTAGAATCGCCGAGAGTAGAACAGTTGAGGGCGAAAGCGTAATAAAGAGTTTTTTTTGTTCCCTTTCTATCTCCTAAACTATTCACAGCGTCTCTACTTTAGGCCCAGTTTTCCAAAAGATTTTAGCACCCAGTTGCTTTAATCATGATATTTTAAATTAAAAAATGAAGTAGTTCCGTGTATTGTTTTTTGATTTTTTTCGTACCAAATTAAAGTACACGAGGAATACTTTAATTTGGTGCGAAAAAAAATTGAAAAACGATACACGGAACCACTTCATTTTTTTATTTAAAATATCATAATTTTAGCAACTGGGTGTTAAAATCTTTTGGAAAACTGAGCCTTAGTCCCTAAACTATTAAAACAACCTACTCCTCTAGATTGCATCCCATTTAGGCCATGTTCCACTAAAAAAAACTAGTTTTGTTTTAACTAAAAAACTATCCCATTCCACTAAAATCCCCACAAAAAATAACAAAAAAATCACTTAATTCCACTAACCTAAAAAAAAAACCACTTTAATCATGTAAAATTACGAATCTGTCCCCCTTCAAACCCCTTATCCTTTGGGTACAAGGGTAGCTTGGTAATTTGGTAACACAACTCAAAAAACCAAAAAGCTAAAAAACTAGTTAGTGGAACTAGTTAGTTTTTTTTTGTAAAACTAAAGATAAAAAATAAAAAAAAATAAAAACCAAAAAACAAGTTAGTGGAACATGGCTTTAGTCTAATACTTAACGGGAGCCAATTTTTTTGGACAAAAAACTTCCCATGTGCAAAACACGTGTGGCTTTTTCCCCAAATGAAAGGGTAAAAAGTTGTCTTCCTAAACGCATTCTTTCTCAAACAAATAATTAGCCATCACAACATGTTTGAGCCTTGATTATATTAACAAATCCTTTAAAGTAATCCCTTACTCCAAAAAATCTCAACAGTCTTCTAATTCAAAAATGAAAAAACTCAAAAAAAATGTCGACCGATAATCATATGAACAATTAAAAAGATCAATCAAATTCCCTAAATTGAAGAGGTCTCCGAACAAACCTCTCTCTTTTGATGTCCACTTTAGAGGAGATTTTGTTCATTTTGAAAACCTCTCTCTCTCTCTCTCTCTCTCTCTCGTATTTGGGGAAGAAACCCATATGTTTCTCAATTGAGAAATTCTTCGTCTAAAAAATTAGCTACCGTTAACTATTAGACCAAAAGGATTGTAATCCTGAAGTTGAGGCATGAATAAAGTCGTTATAATAGTTTAAGGACGAAGTAGAAAAACTGTGAAAAGTTTAAGGGATAAAAACAACTCTTGTGGAACCAGTTCATACGTATTTTACCTCGGTTAACATATTTTACCCCGGTAAAATCAACTCCCTCCCATTAGCATTTTCACTACGCTTACGTGGTGGGAAAAGGGAGGGTTTTACTCTTGATGGGTGTTTCCTTCTTCCATAATGATAGTTTTTCTCGCTTTCTATAGCTCTCATTTTCAATAAGGATTTTTCTCTATCAAACTCAAATATGAGAGTTTATTATTGGTGTTCCTTCTGTTTATTTTTCATGACTCCCTTGTCATCATTGAGGTGTCAGTTCAAATTCTGACAGAGGTGGTAAGGTGATGGTTCTTTGATGAAGGGAGGCGGTAGTGATGGCGGTCCAATGACGACTCAGACTGATTGGTTTGAGCTTCGCTGCTATGGGTGTTTTGTTTTTAATCAATGTGAGTTTTCTTATGCATAGGAGTGCAAATGGGGTGGCCCATTCATTGGCCGTAGGGGAAGTAGTCTAGGTGCATGTATTAGGCAGGCTATCACCCTTTATGGTTTTCTATTTCTTTGAATAAAGAAGAATACTACTCCTTCTGTCCTTAACTTTTAGTCCCTCATTCTATTCTAATTGGATAAAAATCTAGTTATAACTTTAATCTGTAATAAATTTATATTCAATATGGATCTTGTTTGATAAATCCCAATTAGTTATATAAGACAATGTTTTCAAACTCATGTAAAATAATGTATATTACGAGATATAATCAATTGAAAAGTGGCACGAACTTCCAAAATGGACTAATAAATTGGAAAACATGGTGTACTTTTAGGTGATTATCTTGTGTTTCCATCAATGAAACTATTATCATTTTTGACAGAAAAATAACAAAATAATCGAGTTTCCCACTTGTGAACGATAGAGTTCGATTCTCTCAGAATAGCCAAAATGCATATAAACTTGTTTAAACGCCTCAAGGTATAAAAAATAATACAACAAACATCATCTCTTTATCACCTTCCATGCTACAACCATCCCACCTTTTCACTACCATAATTATACATCATTCGTCATCTTCGAACACCAGCACCGATCCCAAATTAACACCATCCTTCCGCCTCCACATCTCCACCATCAACATCTTTCCGCCACCTTCCATACCTATTACATTGCAGGCGACGAATTTTTTTGTCGCTAATTGTAGTGTGAAAACAAAAATATGTTGCTCTCTATCTTTTTTGTTTGCGCTAAAGTTCGAACCTGCGATCACTTCTATGGCACGCCCAACACCTATCAACCTCACCAACATTGCACTTTGTTCCATTGTTCGACTATTTAATATATATAGTAGTTTTCATATGTTTTTCACTGCACATGTTATATTCTAAACATTATTAGTGTCCAAGCTTTTGAGGTTTTTGGCACTGCAACATGTTTTTCATATTTTTTTGGCTAAACATGTTTAGTGGCCTATGGGTTTCTGACAATAAATTTTGTTGGACTAATATATTTTTTTTATTGTTCTAGTTTTTCTTAGATAGGAGTACGTAGTTGTTACGGAGTGAATAATATTAATTTTTCTGTTAATATTTTGATATGTTTTCATTTGATTATTTGTATCGAAGAGAGAAATTTAAAAAAAAGTGTATAAATTCTGCATCGAAGTTTAAAAAATTAACGTAATACATAATTTCTGAAGTTTTTCCATTTTTAGTGATTTTCTTTTGCTTCTTTTCATAATTTTTTTTTTTACTTTTTAAATTCAATTCGTCAAGACCACTAATTAATAAAAAAAAACATATCTAACAAAAAAAAGAAAGAGATAAGAGTATTGTAAAGAGAAAGACAAAAATATTCAAGAAGTTGGGCTAAACTAGTACTAGCTTAATCATATATATACACTATGTGTAATATGATAATAGATATAGTTGTATACTTTATTTTAAAATAGCTCGAATTTTTAAAAGTTAAAAATTAATTAATAGAAATTGAAAGGAAATACAAATTTTGTTGCCAACAAGTACCTTTTGGCGAGGAAATATGATTTTCCTCTAAAAAAGTTGCTTTTTTGCGACGAAATATTTTTTTCCTCGCCAAAACTTACCTTTTTGCGAGGAAAACGGACTTCGTCGCCAAATGGGTACCCTTTAGCGAGGAAATCGGATTTTGTCGGCATAGATTATCTTTTGGCAAGGAAAATACGGGTTTCCTCGCTAAAGGGTATCCATTTGGCGACAAAATCCGATTTCCTCCCCAAAAAATCACATTTGCCGACGAATCCAATTTCCTCGCCATAAAGACCCATTTGGCGAGGAAATTTGAATTTCGTCGCCATAGGTAGTTTTTGTTGTACTAGCACAACAACATTACTCCATTTTGCCACCATCCTTCCACCAACACCACTTGCAATACATCCACTACCACTTCTTCTCTACCATTGACTACCATAACCGCCATCTCACCGTCAGATGCAGTACCTCACCACCATACACCACCACTACTTCAAATTACACAGCAAGCATTGATAAAATGGAGGACAACATTTAGAAAAAATATGATTACAATTCTATTGATATTTTTATCAAACTAAAATTTTAACTCCGACTCTTTAGTTTCTATGCCAAATAGTTTTTTCAACTTAAAAGATTTTCGCCTTCAGCACTTAATTTTCAACTTCTAATTTTCTCAAACAATATCATCTCTATATATTTCCTTTTTGTTTGTACCGTCCAAACCGAGTATAAGAGCATCTCCACTCCACACTCAAATTTAGACTCAAACTCAAATTTGAGGAAAAATCACAAAAAATTCTCCTCCACTCCTTATCCAAACCGGATTCGGGGGTACTACAAATCAGTCTATACAAATCACCCTGAAAATCACCCCAAAACGACGTCGTTTTGGGGTCCAAAAGACACAACAAAAAAAAAAAAAACACTTAAAACTACGTCGTTTTGAAGCTTTTGGCGTCTGAAAGAAATAGGGCTTCAGTCGATTTTGAAGAGAGAGGGAGAGGGCATTCCTTGGAGACATCTACATCCATGGCTCATCTTCCTTCATCCCCCATTGATCTCGTCGATCATTCACAGTCAGAATCGAACATTGAACTACTTGAACTATCATCTCCCACCAGGTATTGCATAATGATTGTTCCTGACATTTTTTTGCCCCACTTTTGTTTCCCTCTTCATACTGATTGATGTTCTTTGGTATTACTTACTTCATTTATCTCCATAGAAATCAAGGTCTCTCTTAGAACTAAAAAGTTAGTGCTAATGGTATCTCGTAAATTGTTGGAAAAATCTACGGGTACAGAAACTTAGGGCCAGAAAATGTACCGATCTGCTGGGGGGACCCACTTTGGGGTCTCACAAGAGCGATCCGAACCGTTCATTATTCTTAAAACATTTTTACTAGGGGTCGCACAAAATTTTAGCTCAATCGGACGGTTAGAAGTGCTTAAACCAAAGCCTCACCGTTTCAATCCAATTTTTTTGATTGAAACGGTGAGGCTTTGGTTTAAGCAATTCTAACTGTTCGATTGAGCTGAAATTTTGTGGGGCCCTTCGAAAAAATGTTTTAAGAATAATGAACGATTCGGATCGCTTGTGTAGGACCCAAAAGTGGGTCCCCCAAGCAGCTTGGTACATTTTCTGGCCCTAGGTTTCTGTACCCCAAGTCGGGTCCTAAATTGTTAGTGCTAATTGTTTGGATTTTTTAGTCCGATATTAGTCTTTCCAAACTTGTTTTTTTAATCACATAATGCCAAGCCAGTAGAACATTTTAATTTGATTCTTAATCATATATTGTACTAGTATCTCAATGCTTCCTCATTGCTGTTGCTTTTCCTGACAAACCTTACGAATATTAAAATTCCTTTGTTCCAAACATCAAACGTAAAGGTTTCACATTGTTATGTTTTTTTACAATACCCATTCTTTTTTAATCAATGCTGAGATTTGTTGATTAATTTAGTACCCATTTACCAAATTAGCGCTAATTTTGATGAATATTGTATATTTGAATGTTAGAATGGATGATGATGAACGTGAGGAGGATGTCCAAAAAAATAAGGAATTGCTCAAAAAGTACACTCCGTGTCTTGAAATGGTCTTTGAATCTCAGGAAGCGGCGTTTGAGTTTTACAATGAATGAATATGGAAGGATTACCAGTTTTAGCGTTAGAAAAGGTAATACTACCAAAAGCCGGATAGATGATGTCGTGATTAGCAAAAGATTTGTTTGTAGTAAGGAAGGACAAAGGGGAAAAGATAAACTTTTAGACTAAAGAAAATTGGTTTTGTTTAGTTAAAATGACATAGTTTTGCTTAAATTTTTTTGTTGCGTACTCTAAAAGATGAACGATTTCAATTATCAAAACGTGCCCGGAGAGCACTTCGAATTTTGCTTTCAGGCGTGTAGCCCTTGATTTCTTGGAGAACATTGTTGATAAAATTTGGACTCAAAACGACGTAATTTTGAGTGTTTTAAAACGACGTAGTTTTGGGTGTTTTTTTGGTTGTGTCTTTTGGACCCCAAAACGACGTTGTTTTGGGGTGATTTTCAGGGACTGATTTGTAGCACCCCCGAATCCATCCAAACCTATACCAAATTTGAGTTTTACTCAAATATTTCGCCAAATCTAACCGAATTTTCAAGGCTCGTTTCTTGCATTGTTGTTTACCCTTTTGCCATTCAATGCTGTGGATTAGATCTCTACGTACAATTTGAGTAAGGGTCGGAAGGAGCCATCCAAGTCAAGTTTCAGTTTTGCTACAAGCACTAACACTTATACCAATAATTGCACAAACTCTCTCACATGGGATATGTGAGACTACCACTCCTACATATATCATGTGAGAGAGTTTGTTCAATTGTTGGCGTAAAATATTAGTGTCTTTATCTTTTCTCATCAAGTTTTTACCAAATTTTTTACTCAAATTTGAGTAAAAATTTAGGAAAGAAGTGGAGATGCTCAAGAAACCACACGTCATTTACTAAAGACGTGCAAAAAATTGAAGAAAATTATATCCAAAAGTATTTTACATTCGAAAATTGTACCGAAAATCATTTGGCAAACTCATCCAGCCTTAAAACAACCGGGAACGGATGGGAGTATAAAGTACTCCTATTAAAACAAATACTCCACTATTATAGTGTAATTGAAAACTCCACCCCAAAAGTAACTGTCAGTAACGGTGTGCTAAGCAAAATTCTCAGTTCCCCAAACAGATAACAGCCACAAATATGGTTCTCACTTTGTATCGTTTTAGACAAAACCCTGCGTATATTGATTGATGTTTACCAACCTCAAGAAAAACGGGGTGAGAAGAAGACACAGATGAGCTCAACTGAAGCTCAGCAGCAGATTCGAAAATGGCGATCACAACCCCACTCCCTTCCTCTACTCCAAACCACCTCCTCCACTCACCCCTTCCCTCACCGTCTCCGTCGTTTCACTGCCTCCTCTTCACCGGCTACAGCCTGTTCCAGTCGCGATGGCCGCCGTTGTCTTCTTCTTCGCCCGTGTTTTGTAGTAGTAACAGAAATGGCGCTCTGTTTCCGATTGCGTTGAAATTCTCCTCCAGAGTCGGTTGTCTCACGAGATCGACGGAGGAGAGCAAGTCCGAAACCCTAACAAGCGACGACGACGACGATGATGATGATGGAGATAGTGAAATTAAAGTCGAGCCTCATGGTCGTGAAGATGAGACTGTTCGCCAGCATTCTGGTCTGACTGGTTCATTGAGGATCGGTACAGGCTCTTCGAGTGATTCTCTGTCGCTTGGCATTCGTGAGCCAGTCTACGAGGTCTGAATCTCTGATTTATTCAGTTTTGGTCTAATGTTTTGGAATTCAATTTCTACTGAAGCGCTGTTTTTTGAATTTTGTACGGTGGATGATATTGTTTGGCGATTGATGATTGTTGCACAAGAAACGGTTGTTGTTTATATTAGCGAACAAAAATTACGAAAACAATACTAGCTATTGCCTGAGTAAAATTACGTGTTTTTCGCAGACAATTTTCACTATCTTATTCAATTTTGCGATGTAAGCATTAAACAAATATGTAGGCATGTGCCGTGTGGCGCTGGGGAAATATAGATGTGATATTTTAGTCTTATAGAGTCTAGCCTGGCATGAGGTAGATAGTATTGATAGCTGTATTTAAGTTACAGCTAATCGCCAAAATTGGCATCCCTGTTTGAACCATGCAGGCCGGCCATGATAGTTGGGGAACTGATTGGGAAGTTTTGAGATATGGATGAATTCGATAATGTTTCGTTTAAACTTGGAAAAGGGTAGGAAAGGAAGAGAAACTAGTGTGCCTTTCATTTATCCTTGCTTGGTCGTATTTTAAATCTAGTAGACGAAGAAACATATGAGGGAGTGCATGGAGCAATTAGTTGGGGCCCCTTCATTTTTGCAAGTGTACATTATGTCTCCGCCTCTTCTGTACTTTCCTATTGAAAAATTCGTTGGGGTAGATAATCGGAAACCTGCATGATTAGCACACGGATAGGAAGGGAGATTATTCCCCGAGAGAATAAGATGTCATGGAGGCTGGAGCTAATTGATTTGATTTTTCTGAATGCTTTACTATGTGATGTCACTTGTGTAAAGCAATTGTTTTTCAAGATAATTACCAAAGAATGAATTCTTAGAATTC
This sequence comes from Vaccinium darrowii, assembly GCA_020921065.1. Taxonomy (NCBI): domain Eukaryota; kingdom Viridiplantae; phylum Streptophyta; class Magnoliopsida; order Ericales; family Ericaceae; genus Vaccinium; species Vaccinium darrowii. The sequence continues at coordinate 33,148,807 of CM037156.1, forward strand.
TTTTGTGGTCCAGTGATTGTGACAACATTTAAATCTTCAGTGTGCTGTGGAAGTTTGTTCCTTCCTTGACATATTTGCTGTCTTTAGGTCTTATTTCTTACATGAATATTTGTTGTCTGTGAAGGTAGTTCAAGTGAAGTCCAATGGCATGGTCTCTACTAGGAAAATAAATAGGAGGCACTTGTTGAAGTCAAGCGGTGGGTATTTTTTGATTTTGCTTTGGCCAAAATTAGCATACTTTTCCTTTCTTGTTTGCTTTTGTATAAATACGCACCAATTAATATTGACATAGAGTTGTTGCGTGGAAGATTACGAACTGGCATAAACTTATGATCTATCTATCTATCATTCATTCTCAATATACATGTGTGTGTGTATGTATGTATGTATACCTATCTATCTATCTGTCTTTCATTCTCATATATGCTGATATGCCTCAACATCAGGTCTTCGTCCTCGAGATATCCGAAGCGTTGATCCATCACTGTGGTTGACAAATACAATGCCCTCTTTGCTGGTACCCCTTGCATTCTTGTCTCTTGATTACTTCAGTTAATTCCGTCAAACTGGGATGCTTTCTACAAGAGTGCCTTCAGGATACTCCGTCAAACTCGATACTTATCGAAATTTCCAACTGTAGTCAATATCAGAAGAACTTCACCCTTGTTTTGTGGCCAAAACTCATGTTTACAGCATGGTTTTCTGATGCCTCTAGGTCCGTGAGAATGCGCTACTTCTGAATTTGGGTTCATTACGGGCAATAGCTATGCAAGAGAGTGTCTTCATATTCAATTACAACCGGTAATGATTCGTTACTCAATATCCTGACCCAAATAGTTTATTTTTCAGAAATAGAATGATTTTCTTATGGTAATGTTGATATATTATTTCCATGTGAAGGGAAAATATTGTTTTTCCAGTGTCTTCAAATTCGAAATGTGTAAGAATTCGCTAACTTAATATTCCATCTTGGTCAGAAATCACCGGCTAAACCTTTCCAATTAGGTCCTTGTATCCTGTCCCCTCACATGTTTAATTGTTTATGAATTTGAATCTCTCATCTCTCTCTCTCTCTCTCTCTCAACTTCGTCTCCATTAAGTCTGTCTTCTCTCGGACATCTCCACTGGCTATGGGTACTATATTAAAAATCTTGCTCATGCCGGTAAATCTATCTCCTATATCCTCTCACCCATTCCTTATGTCATCTGTTGAACTTTTCGTCTGGATTCTATCACTATATCCCAAGAAGTACACTCCCAACCCAATTATCCATTATTTTTACCATTCTTGAACATGTATCAAATTAGCTCCTCATAGCTGGCTGAACCACTCCTGGAAATATGGCAATTGATTTCCTCATTGTGTTGTTCCACTTTCTCATTCAACCACCTCTGTTTTTCTTTTTCTCAGAGCAGCAGATACTAATCATACAATTTATTGGCAATATATACTAATCAAGTCAGTATATTAGAACAAACATCCCATGTTCTGCTTTGGATTATGTTTCAGCATCTATTATGTTCTCAGCTGAACTAGACTGATGCACTGTTTGATTTTCTTAATTATCTGTAGCAAAGGAGGGAAAGCTTTTATAGATACATTATTGCCACGGTTGAATCCAAAGAACATGAATGGAGCGCCATCCATGCCATTTGAGCTCGAGGTTTGTTCAATGCTATGAATTTCTGTTTAACATACTAGAAAATGATGGTATTGGCCCTCAGGTACCTCTTGTGACTTGACATTGGTAATTCCAACAAGAACATAGGGTTCACTTTGAAAGTGTCTTCACCATTGAGTGAGCGCATATCTTCTAATATGTGAGTGGCTAAATCCTGATACTGTACTTACTCTCTTTCTGTCCATGCGATTAAGCAAGGTCTCTAGCTAACGAAATCTCAGACGGTAAATTATTCTCTAAAGCAATATATCTATGTTAACGTTAATATCTCTTACTCAAAACAATCTGTTAGCATGGCTCCATAGTATCTTCTCCTGTAAACCACTGTTTGCGAATCAGTATCATCAATGGTCTTTATGACAGAAGTTATTTGTCTCTCTTTGTTTGCTGGTGCTTCTTCTTCATGTTGGGCAGGAAATGATACTCTACGCCATTGCATGAGCTTCACTCTTGTTTTGGAAATTAAAAAAAATCTATAGATGATGGCCTCACGGTCTAAAGCTCTAAATTGTATCATTTTATATGCCATTGGGGTGTCTTCCTTACTCATTTTCCTTCTTCACATGGAGCCATCTACAAGGACGCTAGTGCGGTTGGGTGATGACATTGTCAATCAATTCCTTCGGAAGTTTTTTCCTTTTCGTAGAAGTTGTACATAAATGTCACGGTTCTGCTTCATTGTCATAAATAGTTCAACAGATACCAAAGTCGTTTTCAATCAATTTCCAAAGTAGATAAAGGTGCGCTATATCCTTTATACTAACTATTGATGTACTCCTTGACTTTGAGATCAAGCAAGGGCATTTACCATGTCCATTTGTGTGCCCGTGTATTGTACTAGTTTCTGTGGTACATTGCGTTGTTGAGATGAATATCTGGACTTTTGAAGAGCTTTCAATGTTTATATTCAGGTTGTTGAAGCAGCCTTGCATTCACGAATACAGCGGCTGGAGCGCAGATTAATGGATTTAGAACCACGTGTGAGTATGGGAACATAGTGAGTATATGTACATATTGTTTTCTTTCCTTTTCCTTTATCTGGAAGGATCTTATGTCAAGGTTATATTTACAACTTGCTTTGGAACCAAGCTCACTGACTGTCTGGAGGAAAGTGGAGCCTTCTTATAGCATGTGCTCGTGTGATACTTGTCATATTTTTCCTTTAAAGTGCCTGAAGTGTAGGATTTAATGACATGGCATTAATCTCTATACCCTAAATTTGCTGGTCTTCCACGAAAAGACCATACTTCTACGCCTATCAATTCTAATGATGCTGGGAAAAGTGTCACGGGAACTTGTCCTAGGTTACAAACACATACATATTTTGTTACAATAAGAGTTCTGCTTTGTGCTTGTGCTTCAGGTGCAAGCGCTACTAGAGGTTTTGCCTAACCGACTTACAGCTGACATATTGGAGGAACTTCGTATCAGCAAGCAGACCTTGGTACTCTTCAGTTACTGTCTTAAAATAACCTAATTAACTACTTTTATATTTTTTTTGATCCTTTCTGATGCCTTTTGGCTTTGATTTGAGGGCATGATTCCGCAGCAAATGCGACGGTATAGGGGGATCACTGTTTCAGTGGTATTCTGTGAGCAGCCACTTTGTGCATTTATTGCCAAAGGTTAGGTCTGTCTCCAATCCATCTGTTTCAGTGGTATTCTGGGAGCAGCCACTTTGTGCATTTATTGCCAAAGGTTAGGTCTGTCTCCTATCCTTCCCCCGCCCATACCCCCAATTATTGGGGACTAAATGGGTTATGTTATTGTATATTTTTTTGATCCTTAATTCTGTGTATGAAGGTGGAATTGGGTTCAAAGGCAGGGGCTCTCAAGCAAATGCTGCTCGATATTCTTGAGGATTCTCATGAAATCCGTCGTATCTGTATCATGGGAAGAAATTGCACTCTTAGGCATGGAACTGATGACATGGAATGCTCTGTTCCCCTAGAAAAGCAGATTGCCGAGGGTGCGGATTGATTTGCGTTTCACTTATGCTTATTTGCATTTGAGAACAGTAATGATGTTACATAGCTTACCCTTGGAGTTTGATTTATTATTTGCAGAAGAGGAGGAGGAAATTGAAATGCTTCTGGAGAACTATCTTCAAAGGTTATTTCTTATTTTAATTTCAACTGCAAACAGCACATATCATATGTTGGTTGCGCTGTTCATGCAGTAGCTTGTTTTGCTTTTGCATTCTCAGTTCTCTATGGGACATATCTAGTGTGACAACTTCCAAATTCGAGTTGGGACTTGGAACAAGCCCGCAGCTCACACATTCGGAATATCCTCTATGCACCTCCAGTAATTATTTAACTTCGAACTTCAAAATAAATGCATGTGGACCTAAAGGTTGGGTCCTAATTACCTGTGATTAACATGTGAGTTTCTAATGATTTAATTTTGTGGTAAAGTTATTCAATTTCCACTTTAAGGATGTGCTGTCATCTACAAAGTCTTGTATCTGTTGAACGGGATGGATATTTTGTCAACCCAAACATCTAAAATCACCCCACATGAGAGACCCTGTTGGGACCAGCAATGTCAATAAAAATCAGAGCAGACCATGGGGGAATCACCTGTGCTATGGACAAGGGCTTTGATAGACAATTGGCATTATGTGAAGATGTCGTATGCTTTTCCTATGATATGTTTTCAGAATTTGCTTCTAGATGTTAGCAATAGCGTAATTTTTGTATTATGTGGAAGATTTAAACCTAATGCTGTCAAACATGAAACAACCTTAGTCACACTACTGCAAGCTGAAGAAGCGGAGGAAGGACTTTGATAGACTATTCATAATACGTAAAGAAGTTGCACTCTTTTCATACAAATTTTTCCACAAGTTGCTTCCAGATATTAGTCACACTGCAAAACCCAAGACTGTCAAACATGAAACCTTAGTCACCCTACGCTATCTGAAGTAGCCCTTGGCTTCCTATTTTATCATTTGATATAGACATCTACATGTACTGAAAAGGTGCCTATGAAAGCAAGTACTCTAACTTAATGGAATGATGATCACTGGACGAGGAAAAACTTCAAAAATAAGTAGAGAAACATATTTTCTATATAGAGCATTTACCGTCTGTTATCTTGCTGGAGAAACTTCCAACGCAGCATTGTTACTTATGGGCTTTCTGTTGCCCCAAGGTGACTCTCATCCTGTCTTTTGACTGCAGATGCGAATCTTGTCACGGTCAAGCAGAAAGGCTTCTCGATTCTGCAAGAGAGATGGAAGACTCAATTGCTGTGAACTTGAGGTCTGTATATGTATCCATATCTGTAATTTGTCAATTATATCAGAATCAATTTGCCATGTCACCTGTAGCTTTCGTAAATGAAACTGTAGAAAAGAAAAGAAAAGAAACGAATGAGTATTTTTAGTTCACACTTCACAGGAATATTGTAATTAGCGCTTGTGAACTTGTCATTGTGCCATGAGCTAAATGTGGCCATGGGAATGGCTGTGGTAGGTAAAACTTGAGGAGAATTTTGGCTCCATTGGGGTTAGAGACAATGTAGCACCTACATGGACAAGGGACACAACACAGATACGCTGACAGAATGAGGGACACGACACATTTGGGGAGTTCCTCTATAGCACACATTGGGGAAACGTGTGAATGTGTGTGTACATATGTATATATATATATACACTTAGAGAACATAGAGGAGGGCCTAGGCAGCCACAGTCTGGCTCATTGACACCACGATTGGTGTAATGACAGAATCTGTTGTATTCAATGGTTCTTCTTTTGATGAGTGTCTCTGAGCGAGTATTACTAAATGTTAATCCGTTTTGTTCTACATGGAAGTCTCTAGACTTATTCTTATACCATATCTAAGCTTGCAACTGGGATGTTCAACAACTATAGTCAACTTTTCACTTAATTCAAGCTATATTTTCTTATCAGCTCTCGAAGGCTTGAGGTGAGTAGAGTGGAATTGCTCCTTCAAGTTGGGACATTCTGTGTTGCAGTAGGTGCTTTGGTTGCAGGTAATTTATTGTATGTGCTTTAGGTATCAGCTGTCACATACTTACGGCTACAGTTTTTGTGGACAATGATTTCACAATTTTATCTTATCATGTTGGTGTTTTGGCTAGTCAAATCTATCACCATTTACAGGGGCGGAGCCAGCCTAGGGCTGAGGTGGGCCCTGGCCCCCCCGCAGTTTAAAAAATGCACCGAAAAAAAATTAAAATTTAGATATAAATTAAATTTTTTTTGCTATTTTTGGTGCATGGTTACTCGTTTGAAATTAAAATAAATGTTTCCAACAAAATTTGAACCAAATTGTTATAGCCCTAACAAAACAAAATAAGTATGGCCCACTTATGAAAGCCTATATATAATAAACTAGGGCTGTCCAGCGGATCACCCGATCTGCTCAACCCGACCAACCCGAACCGTCCGTTAACCCATCCGAATATGTTACGGACGGTTGGCGGATCGAGAGTTCATTGTTTGGCGGTTCCGGTTCCGGTTCGGGTCGGTTCCGGTTAAACCGACCAACCCGTGGACTGAATTTTTTTCCAGGTAGAACATGTTGGGTTTTGGGTTCTCCCATCCCATGTGTGGTGGGGAGACAAAGAAAAGTGTTAAAGTTTTGTTCCCCATGTGGTGTGATGTGGGGAGAAGAAAAATAATAAGAAAATGAAAAAAGAAGAATAAAAGAAGTGGAATGCAATGAAATATGAATGCATTGAGAGCATTCGGTGAAAGAAAAGAAGAAAAAGAATAAAGAAAGGAAAAGGAAGTCTAGAGTTGGTGCCTTGGGTGAAGGAAAGGCAGGCGTGGGAGACCGAATTCATGGGGCAGGCCACCCATGTGCTGACTGCTGACTACTCCCTCTTCACTTCGTGTATATGTATGTGTGTGTAGGAGAGGTTGAGAGTCTTGAGACACAGAGAGAGAGAGAGAAACTGAGACAGAGAAGAGAAGAGGCTCCGGAGAAGGGCAGTGTGAGGGCAGGGCAGCCACTAATATTTTTCTTTCTTTTCATCTGAACCACTAATATTTTTCTTTCTTTTCATCTGAACCACTAATATTTTTCTTTCTTTTCATCTGCCCAAACCGCCAAATCGATCCGGAACCGATCCGTCAAATCCGGAACCGAACCGATCCGTCCATACATCATCCGCGGACGGTTCCGGATCTTGAAAACCTAAATCCGTTATTACCGGTTCAGGTCAAATCCGGAACCGATCCGGCCGGAACCGAACCGTGGACAGCCCTATAATAAACATATAAGGATAATAGTTGTCTGACATTAAGTTTAATGTGAAAACACTAAAAAATTGAAGAGAATTAGACGACTTCTTTGTATACAGCTTTCATCATAAATACGTTGCGCATTTTTGTCATCACTAGATGAAAATCCGAGAGCCGCCCTTGAACTCGGCCCCCCCAGATTCTCAATCTTGGCTCTGCCACTGACCATTTAGTTTCCGTCATGCACAAGTGAAACGTCACCTTGAGATAAATACGGCCATGGATACGTGGGACAATAGCCTTGGTCTTTGTTTACGAAGGTCTAGATTTGAAGACCCAAAGAATTTGGCCTCCAGTGTTTGAACGAGTAGGCCGCACGTTAAGTTTTTCCAAATATAGCATATGTCACATGCTAATATCTAGAGTATAGGTCAAAGTTGTATGCTAATGTAAAATACTCGCTCAGATGTTAAAGAGGGCAGGAGTTAAATGCCCTTAGGGTTGAATGCCAATTTACTAGAGTTAAATTGGGGTAATTCTGCGAAGTGATTGGAGATCCAATCCGTTGAGTGTAAGAAGTGAACTAGTGTGGTGCCTTGAGTGGAGGGATGACCCAGTTACATGACTACCTTGCTTGGCTCTGCTGACTCATGGACAACAGTGTGCATCTGGGTAAGTGTACCAAAGAACCTGTAGGAGATTGTTTGTGAACCCTTCAGGCTCTAAACCCGCCACGTGAGGTTGAGACATTGTTAATGGAATCATGTAGTCCTGTGAATAACTGTCCCAATTGAAAACAGTTGTTCTTAGGCATTTCTGGTTATCAAGTTTCCCTCTATCTTTGTTCTCATTTCTAGTTTTGCTAACTGCCCTCTGCAATATTTCTGTCAGAATCCTACATGATCTAAAAATATGTCATTGCTAACCCCTCTTTTTTCAAGGAATTAGATTGAATCTTCTGCAGATGGCATAAACCAAGTATACTTTTTTCCTTCAATGTTCATTTTCTAGATGAAGACAAGTGTCTAAGCATTGGCCTGAACATTTCACTTCCACATAGAATCTCAAGATCCGTCTAGATTTTCAAATTGCAGAATGCCCCTCTGCTACTCCATTCCATGGGTTAAACGATGATTGAGGCATTAACTGGTATCATTTTGGATTCCACATAATCTTTTATAGTCTGCCTACTGAATGTAGTTGTGGTTAAAAACATCTTGAAAAGTCATTTCATGAATTTGGTGGACGGAAGTCATCCCTCCACTGAAATAATGCATATTAAAGAAAAAGGTGGCTTGATTCTGGTGCTTAGATTATCTATTTTGGCCTCTGGCATTCGAGCTCAGGCACAAAAGCCTGTTTGACATTTTATTATCGTTTTCCTTGGGCCGATATCAAGATCTTCTTGTTTGGCTAATTGCAGGTATATTTGGCATGAACTTGAAGTCCTACCTTGAAGAACATGTGGTACTTCTTCTTGAACCTCTCCCTCACTTGCTCTTCATGCTGCTGATGATCAAAGCCTTACATTATCGTTGCCTTTCTTGTAGTTTGCATTTTGGTTGACGACGGCAGGGATAATAGTCGGTGCTGTTGTCGCATTTTTTCTGGTGTATACTTATCTCAGGGTGAGGAAAGTACTGTAAGCTTGGGAAGAATAAAGTGTAAGTCGCATCTGTTTCCTCTCACCGTCATTTTTAGCTTTGGTAATCTATATTACTACGGAGAGCGGTTTTTGTTCCAATCACATTCTGTCTCAGTCATCATATTACATTTTACCTCTCTATCATTTTTAGCTTTGGTAATCTATATTACAATAGAAAGCAGTTTTTGTCCCAATCACATCCTGTCTCAGTCATCATATTACATTTCAAACCACATTCTCTCTATACCCTTTACGAAATTCAAACCATATTTTCTCTCACTACCTCCACTAAAATTCGATGGACCATAAAGAATGGGCACGAGCAAGAGTACGTGCACGTGCGTCGATTTTTCAAGCTGTGCCTCTATGCACGGGCATGGACATGCACTAGTACTAGCTAATGAGGGGACATTAAATGTTGTGTTTGGATCATGGATATCTGGAGAGACTTGGCAAGCAAAAAGAAAACATTACCCTCATGTTTATTCTCTACACATCCCTCGGCAATTCTATGATCCAAACAGAGGCTTTGATATTTCAAGGTCTCTCTGACTTCTTGATTCTTGCAACTCCATGAGACAATAGAGCAATTGTTTTGAGACCGCAAAACCTAATACTAGTAATCTCATCACAGGCAGCTGAAGCCGGCACTGGTAGGACAATATGATCCCAAGTAAGTATGATCGGATTGAGCTGGTTGGCCGGACGCGTGCTGAACTTCATTACTCCTGCAGGATCTTTGGAAACAGTTGCGGCTGTTTTAATTATTTGCATGGAGTGTCAATTCTTTTTATTGCAGTATATTTTAACAATCACATAGTTAGGATTACCTAAATGTATATTTTTTTTCTTCTACGAAAAGTATAATAGCATCAGGAACGATTTTTGGAGAAACATGAGTCATTAATATTACGAAGCATGAGTCATTAACATGAATCACTCCACAGCATGAAATGAATACGAAAATGATAGAACTACACTCACTTTACACCAACACTCAAAGAGTGGTTCATATTCGTGCTCAACTTCACCCCAGGGGCATTGAACAATCTCCCATGTAAATTGGAGCGGTTGTAGCATAATCGTATCATGTCCATTATGCTACCTTTTTCTCCAAAAGCAATTTTTCGAAGGCATCAGATTCACCTAAAATCTACTCCAACTAAACAGGAGCAACATCTCAGAAACTGAGAAAAGTCAAACAACTCTAAACTGCGCAATATATTATAACAGAAAACAAAAGCATTGGATAAAATGCCACAAAACAGATGGAACGCAAAAAAAACAAAATAGTCCCAAAGACGCATAGGCAAATATCGACACCGAATCGAAAAATCACTCATTGGGCAGTTCAAATCCAACAAATGCCAATCGCACCTGCTTCTAAAGAAGTGTTTTTCCTATGGTCCATCATTTTGAACAAAAATGTTGATACTACAAACAAAATCCTTGATATAAAGGGAGACCGTGCGTGACAAAGTTATCCTTCTATACCTTCAGCATGCTTAGAAACGGCATTTTCTCGTTAGCTAAGCAGATCAATGGTTTCGAGCAAAAACCTCATCTTCTATCACAAATAAGAGCATATGCTTCCCAGCTCAAATCACCAAAACATGAAACAATCTCCCATGAATGGGGCAGTACTCACCCAGGTAAAAAATCGAATGGAAATTCCGCGATTGGTGAAATCACTTAAAGAAGGTGGTGGCTATTTCGGTGGGTCTACAGTAGAATTTGCCTCTTTTCCCAGTTTTGAACCTCCATTAATGACCATATTCCCCACTCCAAACTCCATGGCCTCCCTCTCATCCTTCTCCCTCTTCTTGTCTGAGGTGCAACCGTCTGTGGCCCGTGGTCGAGAAGCAGGCACAGAGGGTTCAAGAAGCCGGGGTCCTGGGTTGATCCACGGATGACTAAGGCATTGGGCTGCTGTTGGTCTTTTTTCAGGAACAAAGTCAAGTATGGGAACAAGAAAATCAGCCAAGTCCTTCGCATCTTGCTCACTAAACTCATACTTCTCCATAAGCACTTTATTCATGGGCCAAAACCGCAGGCGGCGGATGTGCCTCAAATCACCGTATCTGTTGAAGAATTCCCGGGAATAGCGACCACCTAAAGCAATCTGTGAGACATGTTCATAAAGCAGAGGTACATATATGGGTGCAAGTTATTATTTAGTTTAATCGTTGTAAAGATGCAATGATGAAAACAAATTGTCCTGATTAAAGCATTTAATGGTTACCGTGCAAAAGACAAAATAAACCTAGTTATTGCCTTCAGCATTATGCATATACACACTCTTACCTTGCGTGGCATCATCCCAAGAAGCTCCATCATCAATGCCAAATGATCCTGCAAAGTACAAAGAATGAAAGTCATTTTATAACATTATAACACAGCCTGAGCTAAACCAGAGACACAAAGATCACAATTGGAGAAACAATTTACTCGTAAATATAAACTAGAATCTAAAAATGGCAGTCCAGAAGAACCACAATCTGGAAAAGCTGAGCGCACCAAGAAACTCACTCGTAAATTGAGGAAACAAAGGAAAGCTGCCTTGGTATTCAAACCACAGAAAGGAGTTAACCAGTAACAGGTTAAATTTGCAGCATATTCTTCACAAAATCCTATTTTGTTATTTGCTGCTTCAGAAAATCCTATTTTGTAATTTATTGAGGGAACATGCTAACCACTGCCTAGCAGGAATTAGTTAGCCTCGAGATAAAAGAACAAACTGCAAAGAGTGTAAAAAGTGTAGAGATAAACGTAAAATTGCCTCTAAATATGTGAAATATGCACTCTTATACCAAATCTTTTCAGCGAGTACGGAAATGCCCCATAATCTCCATCATTTCATTTGATGTTTGGAGTAACTACCAGTTTTTCTCTTATTACAAGGGAAGGAAATGAAAGCTAAATAGGATGTCGATTTAACCAAAGTGATGTCAACCAAAAAATGTAGATGTGCGACTACAACAAGGCAAGCATGTTTCAAATAGCATAAACTAGGGTTAAAATGCTTTACACATTTCTCATGCCAAGAATGGTCAAATCAATCAGCAGTGAACGAGTTAAATTAACATGCTTCAGATGTCCGTGTGGTCTTAAATCTTCAGAAATCACTAGGATGATAGTATCCAATAGAAGCCCAAAAATCTTCTTACTTCTCACATGCTGAATTAGTGGAAAGGTACTTATAAGCCAGAATGCTTTGTTCAAAAAAACCACCACCACAAAAAGTAATGTAGGCATGAGTCAACACCACAACAAAAATTGAGCAGTGTGTGTGGATACCTCATCCCTTTCATAGTTGTCACCACTATGAGGATCAAAGAGGACATCGCCTGTGGCCAGTTCAAAACATATGCAAGCAAATGACCACAGATCAGCTGAAGTTGAGTATTTCGATCCCAGGAGAACCTCTGGACACCTGTACTGTCTTGTCTGGATATCACTAGTGAATTGCTTATATGTCCAACAAGCATTCCCAAAATCAACCAATTTGCATTTGAGGTCGATTTCAGCCAAGAGCTTTTGCCGTGTGGAACGACTCCCTCTCCTATGACCTTGATTTTCACCAGGAGCACTCTCCAATCCATCAGTATCTGTTGATTTGTCATTTATAGCAGCATCGTTGGTATGTTCTTCAACAAAATCCCCATTTGTTTTCTCATCATTATGAGAATCTTCAGAACCAGGCGTTTCACCATCATGCTCAATTTCTTGGGAAGCTTCATTCCCAATGCAATTTTGAGCTGCCCGCTTAGCCTTTCTCCGAATTTTCTTCTTCTGGTTCTTTGTCAGGTCAGTCTTCAAGCTCTTGACATCTTTTGAAGCCCCGGACTCGGACACAATCTTACCTTTGCTAGATGGAAGAACAAGAGGTGCGCCTGACTTCCTCGCATCCTTGGCCGGATCAATCATAGAACAAAGCAATATATTCTCAGGTTTCAAATCAGTATGTATAATTGAGAGCTGGCGATGCAAGTAATCCAATCCAACTAAGACATGGAAACAAATTTCTTTAACCATGTGAATCGGCATCCCACGATAGTCGGAGTACTTAATAAGCGTCAGAAGATTGTCACCCAGGTACTCAAAAACCATGCAAACATGCTGCCCATTTGGCCCTGAATGCTTAAAGTGATCCAAAAGCTTAACGACACAGTACTTGTCATCCGGGTCTCCCTCAGCAATCTGTTTTAGGATCGTTATCTCATCCATTGCTGCCTCAGAATAATGCTGAGCACTCTTTTGCACTTTCAAGGCCACGTATATCTATAAGAGATGTTTGTGGAGTCAAAGAGTTAAAATGGAAAAATTCATTGGAAGATGCGCAATTTAACCAGAAAAAACAAAATCACAAAACCATGTACTGTAGCATCTACAAAACCGTTGAACACAACAAGAGCTCTTCCAGTACAAGGAATGCATTCAAGAATGTGGAACACAACAACGTTTCCAATTTATTCTTCATAGCACTAAATATGCAAAATCATGAGGTGTAATGTTTTAAACTATCCACATAAAAACACATTTCTCGGCACTTTATTACCTACATTTTGTCTTACAAAACCTCTTCCCCCCAACACACACACATGACAGCGGTGAAGGTTGCTAAATATCATGAAATCACCATGCGGTGAAGGTTGCTAAGTATCATGAAATCAACATTTTGGAAGGGAGGTGTAAACATATCCACAGAGGATTGTTTTGAACTTATATTACTTCAACTGCTTCTACAAAATGGAAGGAAAACTGTAACCATTTCAACTGAAACTGCTGAAAATGAAATTTCACGAAAGTTGCATCAAATTCGTTGCTAAAATTGCATTACAAAAAACACACCTGCGAACAGCTAATCTAGCAACAAAGATGTCAGCACAAAAAAAAGAACCTTGACTTCTTCGCCAAAACGTGAAAAAACTACACTAAAATTAGCCCAAACAGCTCAGCTATCATAAGCCCTCCCTTTTTCCTAAACAGCCAAAAGACGTAATTTTTCGACATTCCAAACACAACCTAGCTGAAGCACAATTGAAACAACACCGGGAAATTTCTAGAAGCAAGAATTCCCTCTATATCAATAATAAATCAGAAAGTGAGACATACAGATTTCTGGGAGTCCCAAGCGAGCCAGACAGTAGAGAAATGGCCCCACCCGAGCTTGCTCTGCACAACATAGCGTCCGTGCTTGAACGTATCCCCGATTCGAACCGCATGGTACCCTCCACGCCTGTAGTCCTCGGTCCCTTCGTCCTCCGATGAGTACTCGTCGCTCGTCTCGCTCCGATCTCCGTTCCGATCGCCGTTCCGTTCTTCCGCCATCGATGAACGAGAGACCGAAAACGAGAACGGAGCAGTGAAAATTAGGGTTGAATCTTCGAGTGGAACTCTCTAGAAGTGTGGGACTGAGAAATTAGGGCTTCTCTCTCTCGCGCGTGTTTTTTTTTTTTTAATCTTTATTTGGATTGGATGAGGAAGCAGTCTTGACGGGCAAATAAAGAAAGGAATTACGATGATGAAAATGATGACTCTGAATCGCAGTGATCGATATCTTGATAAAGGGAAAAACTAGTTTTATTTTTAAACTAGTAGTTTAACCTCGGGTGGGCATCGAGACGTATTGTGTCCGTATTCATGTCAGAATTTTTTCAATTTTAGTTCGATTTGTTTAATTTTTCGTGTTATCGTATTGTATCGTATCGTATCGTATCGTATTCGTGTTTTGTGTCAGAAATAGCTAACTTTAACCCGCTAACTTCGTGTCGGGTTCATATTGTTTTATCTTGTCTTTCCATAAATTCGTGTGTCGAGTCGTGTTTGTCGTGTTATCTCGTGTTCGTATCAGAATTTTCTCAACCCTAACTCGACCTATTTAACTTTTCGTGTTATCATGTTGTGTCATATTCGTGTTTTGTGTCAGAAATAGTTGACCCTAACCCGCTAACTTTATGTCGTGTTCGGATCGTGTTCTCGTGTCGTGTCGAAAATTCCCACCCCTAGTATATCCTTCGATTTATAGTAATTTTTTCCTATAAATATAAAACTTTTGTTTAATAAATTTAATCAAAATTTATAAAATAAAATTCATATTTTGTATTTAAAATTTGAAAATATAAGCAACTTTTTAAGATATCAGGAAAAAGAAATGCAAGAAATTTGGATTAGAGGTTTTTTTTTTTAACTTTTATCTTTCAAGGCTCAGTTTGTCATTTCATAAAATCACCCCACAGTCCCACACCCCATTCGATAAATCAATCAAGATTTGCTAAGATTTACTAAAATCTTGATTGATTTTATCAAATGGCAAATTCAGCCTAAATTATTCTTTTTTTTTTTTTTTTTTTTACTTCGTCCCAGAACTATTGAAACCATCAATTTAGGCCCTCAATTATCTGATTGCAAGTAATTGAGTTTAATCGTTAACGAGGACTTCACTTTTTTGACGTAAAAACCTTCTACGTGCATAGATCTTTGTGCACAGATCGCCCCATGGGGTTTTTCAAAATAGATCATATGATTCACACACATCAACTATTTTTAGCACTTTAAAACCTTTTAGCACTTTTAATAAAAATGGAGAACTACCCCTTGTAGCTTCATGCAACTGTCCAATTAGTTAATTTTGAAAGGGAGAAACATCAAGCAGCGGAGCAGTGAGCACAAAATGAATTCTTTCACCTTTTACTAGGAAAAAAAAATGGTGGAAACATCTAACTATCTAAGGCCCAGTTTTTCAAAAGATTTTAGCACCCAAGTGCTAAAATCATGATATTTCAAATCAAAAAATGAAGTGGTTCCGTGTATCGTTTTTTGATTTTTTTCGCACCAAATTAAAGTACTCCACGTGTACTTTAGTTTGGTGTAAAAAAATCGAAAAAAGATACATGGAACCACTTTATTTTTTTATTTGAAAAATCGTGATTTTAACACCTGAGTGCTAAAATCTTTTGGAAAACTGGGCCTAAGTAGATGACCTGCAAAGTATGGACGGGCCGGGCCTGAAGAACGCATGCAAATTTCCAATTAGCCAACGTTCTGGTTGGGCCGGGCTTTCACATGGAATTTAAATGTGTTCCCATTTAGTTTTCAAGCCCAGTTAAAATTTAGTTTTTTCAAGCTGTCCAAACTTATTTTTAACCTCAGTTCAAAACTAATCCGTCATATAATTAAAAACTTTTCAAAATTTAAATAACCTTCGTATAATTTACTTTCTGCTTGCTTCGTATATACCTGTAATTGCACATATTTGAATGAAGTAGTTCTTAGAATTACAGTTGTTGATTTGCAAGTGTAGATGTTGATTTTCAGTGTACAATGTATATTTTGATTTCATTTACAGTGTACACTGTACATTTTCAATTTAAAATGGACATTTTATTAGAATGTAGATTTTGACTTTTAGAATATACATTTTGAGTCCATTACTAAACAAAGTCACAGTGCATATATAAATGTATGATCTAACTTCTAAAATCTAAGTGTATGGTTTAACTTTTAAGTGCATACTCATGTCAAAATTCTAAATCTACGGTCTAAACTCCCAGAGTGCCTAAATGTATGGTTTGATCTTCAATCCAAAGTGACTCATTCCAAAGTGTTTACATTGCAAATTCTAAAATCTATGGTCTACTTTCTAAGTCTATAATCTAAATTATGAAATGTATGGTCTAACTTGTAAGAATTGTAGATGTCTTACAATATATGTGGATTTCAAAGTCTACATATTGATTTTCAGTGAATAGTGTACATTTTCAGTGTCTTTACAGTGTACATTTTGAGTGTTAAAATGTACATTTTGAGTTCTCTTTTTTTTTTTCTTAGTGACTACCTCTATCATATGCTGACAAGATTGCCTTTAAAATTATGCAACAGAACAAGAAGATAAACATACAATCACAAAAAGTTCACGGCCTACAAAAAAGTGAATGAAAGGTATGTACAACAAAATTCTATTTTCCTGTGTTGATTTTGCTCTTGAGTAGTTGATGTAATCTTATTTTCTTACAGTGATAATTTTAATATTTTTTTACTTTGATCAAAATGTCTGTTGAAGTTTGCATATGCTGGAATCATGTGGTATGAAGGTCTAGTTTACTAACAAATTTTTAGGCACCTTCTTTTGAATGTGTGCCCAATAAGCTGCAAACTGATTACCTTGTCAACCCATATTAGATGACCATTCATTTGATGTCGATGCTAGTGCCGTTTTACATCAGAATTGAACTAATTTCTAATATCAATTGGCTTTGTCTTTATTTTTACCAATTTGATATGCTCACAATTGATCTTTTAAATTTTTTTGTAGGTCGTGCACAAAAAGGTAAAAGACCATTAATTCTATCGGATATTGAAAATGAAACAACTCTGCCAGTGATTCAACAAGTAGACGATTTTGTGCCTTCAGTTCAGCCAGAAATAAACGATTCTATGCCTTCAATTCAAAATGTTGAGCAGGAGAAACTGATTGATACTCCCCCAATAGTGACTGAGGCAGAGCTGGTGATTGAGCCAACGACAAAAAATTCTTCTCAATCACTTGAGATCGTTGAGAAAACAAAACTGCCACCAGTTAAGATCAAGATCAAGCCAATAGTCCAGAGTCAATATGAGTTAAGGAAAAGACCCCATGAGACTAAGCTGGAAGAAACATCACGATCCCAGCCACTTAGAAAGAGGCCAAGAAAAATTGAACCAAAAACACAACCAGAGACACAAAATCAGACACAAGGGGAAGTAAATGCAAATAGGTGTAGCTTGCTGTCCATTATTAGAATTGTGAAGGAGACGGAGCTGAATGACCAACACATAGCCTCCCTCAAGAGAACACCATTTTGGCTATTGTTTGATGCAATTATCAGCAAGAAGCTACAAAGTGATCAGTGTAGAAAATTTGATGAGGTAGTTTTGAAGATTGTTCAATCATATGAAGAAGATACTGAAGCATTTACAGTCGGCAGCAAAAACATAAAGTTCACAAACGATCATGTAAGGTTGGTTTTTGGTATTTCTTGTGGAAACAAAGAAATGACAGAAACAAAAATAAAAAAAGAGTCAATTGCTTTGGCGAAAAGACTGGAAATTAAAGAATCAAGGTTATCCACTACAACAATTGAGAGAAAGATTAAAGAACTGCAAAAAAGCATGAAGCAACAAGATATTGATGATGTTGTTAGACTTTTGTGCTTGTATCTTTGCGTCATGTTGATTTTCTCCAACAAAGCGAATTCAGTCAATTGGTCGTATGTACATTATTACATGGAAGATCTTGAGAAAGTTAAGGAATATGACTGGGCGTCAACTGTTTCAAAGTACTTGCTGGATTCCATTCACAAAATCACAAAGATATCAAACAACTGAAATGAAGTTCACTACTGTTATTGGTAATTACCTAACACAGTTCTTGGTAACTTTTCTACTTACTCTATGACTATTTTTTTTTTACTTTGTAATTTGTTTGTGAAGTACTTTCTTTGTGAGCACACAAAACTCGTGGAAGTGAAGACTGCAAATGGAGTTCCAAGACTCTTAAAATGGAAAATATCAGATCTTCAAAAAAGTCTCAAGGATTTCAACCATCTGAGTCAACTTCCAGGCGATAAAGTAAGTAATAAAGTCAACCTTATAGATGTGATATACAAATGGGATATGAATTATTCTTCTGATATACATCAATTGGCAGTGGAAAATTTTCTTAAACAAACTTCTAACTTTTGCTTGTACTTTGTGATATGACTTTTGATTGTATCTAGCTTGATTCATTCTTTTCTTTTCTGGTTGAATAGGTAGACAATACCAATTTAGAAGAAACAGCTGAAGAGAAATAGATTTTTGGTGAACTTTGTGCAATTGATGGGGGGAAGAGGGAATTTTTTTGGACAGCAGCAGGGTGAAGAAGTTCAACCAATGCTTACAGATAATGACACAGAAGCAACAGCTGCACTTGTGCTTCTTGGGAAGAAAGAAGATGAAATTTGTGAAGAGGAAGAACAACAAAAGGATGAAATCCATGTGGGTGAAGAAGATGAAATTTGTGAACATCACGGGGATGAAGTGCAAGTGTCTGCAGAGCAAAAGCAGAATGAAGTGGAAATCTGTACAGAGCAAGAAAAGGACGAGTTGGAAGAAAATTTGTCAAATCTACGTGGACTAAATGACTTCAATAGTTCAAGTTACCCGTCATTGCACCTTGATTCTTTCCGTACAACACAAGAGGTGGATTCAGGAACAACATTGGTTCCAAACACCTTGTCAACTGAAATTGAGCAACCAAATGATCATGTAATGGAAGTTATTGACAAACTGAAGAAACAGATTGAAACCTTGGAGCAAGAAAAGAAGAATGTAGAGATTGAGAACATGTAGATACGACAAAAAAATAAGGGGGCACTACAATCCCATAAGGATGAGATTGAAAAGCTCAACAACAAACTTGAATAAGCATAAGGGACAAAGCAAGGTCAAATTGTTGCAGGAAACAAAAAAGATGTCTACATAGACACTCTACGCAAGAAGATACGAATCCTTGAAGAACTGAACATGGATTTTGAGGCGAAAATTGAGGATTATGAAGTTCATCAGATTACCCAGAACTATCCTAGTGAAACTGAAAGTGAAGTCCATCAGGTCACGCAGCAAGCCACAATAGATAAAATCAAAAGACTACAGAAAGAAAAGGAAGAGTTGGAGAACGAACTGCTAAATATCATAGTTCATCAAGTAACCCAAGACTATGCACCAACGCCCTATGCAAAGGGCAAGGCTAAGAAACTGGAGTCCCCAACATCAAGAATTCTAAGAGTGAAAGAAAGAGATGATAGAAAGAAGGTCCAATGTAAGGACTTTGTGTACTTGCAACCACTAAAGAGGAGGAGTCCACAACCACAAATAATTGACTTAGAAACCTACCAAGGGTATCAGGAAAAGGAAAGTAAAGCAAGGAATCTGAAGAGGTTGGTGCGTCAAACTGATATGACAGAGCTCATTAATACAAATGCTTGGGTGAAAATTCAACCATTGTGGAAGGCAGGAAAAACTAAGTAAGTGGAATTCTTAACTGGATTTTTGAAAAATTGTAATATTTAGAAACTCTTAACTGATTCTGGAAAACAATATGCAGTGCCGCCGTTTGGCATATACCAAGTCAAATACTCTGCGTTGAAGTTAGTGACATACAAAACCTACTATTTGAATATCCAATATCAAGCAGGGTAATTCCTTCACCTACTAGATTGTTATGTTCAAAGACTGTTTTTAGAGCATAATGTGTTATAAACATAAATATAGTGTTAATCTTGTTTCGATGATAAAAACAGGTTATGGATTCATATGCATATGTCCTTATTCAAGACTACCTCGGGGCACAACCAAGATTTATTTTTTCTACTCCACAACCAAAGTCATTCATATTCCCGCACTATCTTAGGGTAAGAAATGAGCACTTGGAAAGAAAAAAAAAATCACAATTGTATTTTGAGAGACACGTTAACTATATTTTTTTTTATTGTTTTTGCAAATAGTTGGTGGTTGAAAACAAAAGTGCAAAGCAAGTGAAGCAAACACTTCAGAAATAGGTAGACAAAGCTCTTCCAGCAAGATTTTTCCTGTTTCCCATACTTTTTCAAGCACATTGGACATTGCTCGTCCTTGACAAAGAGCAATGCAAGTGGAAATTCTACAATCCTCTCAGGGTCAAACATGGAACAGATGGATACTGTGGTGCAACAGACAACCTGGTAAACAAAAATCCTAACCATGTTTTGTAATACATGCAATAGTTTATATCAGAGAGATATATATTGTAGGGTTCTGTTTATAAAAAGTGGAAAGGTTACTTTGGCAAGTACCTAATTTGTTGTTATGTGTTGTAATAATGGTATGTCTGTTTTTGTTGATATAGTTTTCTTGAACATATTACTATATAGTTTCCTTGTTCTCCATAGAGGAAAGTTATTGCAGAGTACATCAATTCGCAGACAAGGCAAATGTCGAACATTAAAATTACTGAAGAAGTGGAGATATTAAAGAACTTACCCCAACAATCAAGCGGAAGGTGCTAATCACAATCACCAATGTTAATTGCCTGAAATTTGAAATCTTGCAGTGTTGACTGTGGCATTGTCGTTATTTCAATAATGAAGAAGTACATGATGAATGAAAGCCAAACTAGCGCAATAACAAGAGACGAGTGTAGGCAGATCAGAGCAAACCTTATACATACATTCCTGAAGTAAAGAATTCACGAGCAGTCTAGAAAAATTGTTTGAAGAAACTGAATTATCATCTCGGACATATGGATTTTGTCTTCTTGTATAGAACTTTTACTCCTTTTAAATTTTGTTTTGTAACGACGACGTGCATTTAATTGGCCTGAAGATTAATGGCAAGATTTTAGATGTCGGTTCTCTTTGTCGACAGAAATTCCCCCAAAATTTGATTTTGATTTTGATTTGATGCTTGACAAAGAGTTTGAGATGAAATGTGATTTCATTATGATTTGATCCTGAAATGTGACATGAAACATTATATTTTGGGATACCAGATTCATCATAGTTATCAGGCTAGCTTGTTGCTGTTTACTGTTAGTACTTTACTGTTAACAGTACTTTACTATTAACATATATGATCTAAATTCAAAATGTATGGTCTAAATGGACAGTCCATAGTCCAAAGTGTCTAAATGTATGGTATAAAGTCTAAGTGGATATCTAAATGTTAAATGTACTGTTTAAAATCTATATGTATGGTTTAAATTCTAAATGCATGGTCTAAGTGCATATGTAAATCCTAAATGTACAATGTATATTTTGATTTCATTTACACTGTCTACTGTACGTTTTCAATTAAAACTGGAGATTTTATTAGAATGTAGATTTGAGTTTTAGAATGTACATTTTGAGAGCATTACTAAACGAAGTCAAAATGCATTTCTAAATGTATGATCTAACTTCTAAAATCTAAATGTATGTTGTAACTTTGAAGTGGATACTCAAATCAAAATTCTAAATCTATGGTCTAACCTCCCAATGTGCCTAAATGTACAATCCAATGTGTCTAAATATACGGTCCAATGTGTCTATGTATGATGTGAAGTTTAAGTCAAAGTGACTCATTTCAAATTGTGTAAATTGCAAATTCTAAAATCCATAGTCTAATTTTTAAGTCTACAATCTAAATTATGAATCTTTTCCAATAAGGAATTGGTCTCAAACCTCAATGTTGGTTTGGTAGTATGGGTTTGTGATTATATGAATTGAAAATCCATCGAACACGTATTCTCATTACCATCAAGAAAACAAGAACCATATAGTCAGCTGAAAACTATCTTCTACCAATACAGATTCGCCTCACATAACACATGGGAAAATGTGATGGAAGCAAATGCATTCTATGGCTATCTTGACAGTACAATTCAATCTCCCTCTCCTGAAATTCGTAATACTCAAGGTGAAATTTCTGTGAATTCTGCTTATACTCTGTGGAAATTAATTGAGTCTCAAATCAAGTCCTATTTGAATTCATTTCTGTCACAAGGTTCTCTTCCGTATGTTCTAGGGTTAAAGCATGCATATTAGGTTTGGGATTTGTTGGCAAAACGATATAACTCTCTTTCTGAAACTCATGTTCAAGAACTTAAGGATGAATTGTATTGTCTATCAAAAACATCAACTATAGAAGTATATGTTGATTAGATTCAAGAAATAGCGCAAAAATTGACAGTGGCAAGGTGTACAGTTGATGACAATAAGTTAGTTTTTCATACACTTCAACGCCTACCAAAGGCTTTTAATGGACTACGAACAGTAGTTAGGGCTGTAAAGACAAGAGTATATAAGATTTCCTTTGATGAACTAGTTACTATGATGATAAGTGAGGAACTACAGTTAAGTAAATAGACATCTGAGATGAACATGACAAAGTACTAGTGGCTTCTCATGGAAATCAGAATCAGAGATAATCATAAGGATATGGTTTCTGTTCAACCTTCACAGCAACCTCCTGGTGCATATAGCATTGTCGGCTCTGGAAATACACAACAACAGTATGTTTCACAGAATTCTAGTAACAACTCTAGAAACAATAATAGAGGAAGAGGGGGTAGATCAAAGTTTCATTGTGACATCTGTGGAAGGAACAACCACTCTACCAATTACTGTTACCTGCCACACTGTATTGGTGAAACGTTTATCATCTTCGAAATTTGTTTTGCAAAGCAAAAAGTAGTGGATCAGAGGTAGCAAAGAAGGTGTTCCACATCTTTTCCAAAAAGGAATTGCTCTCAAACATCAATGTTTGTTTCGCAGGACCCAAGCACAAGAGCTCTCGTGTTCATCTATGTGCTAGTTTCAGCCAAGTCCTTCACGCTTGGCTAATGCCCTTTCTTATATAGACTGGAATTGTCGACATCAGTCTCATGCTAAGATACCTAAATTACCATAGAAGTTCATTCCACATTTCAACTAATACAATAACTCCAAAGAAATCAGAAAATTTAAATAGTAGAGGAACTTGAATTAGCATCAAACTGTTTAGAACAAGAATGATATACTCAGCCCAAAACTATCTTCTAGCAATACAGATTCCCCTCACATGGCACATAGGAAAATGGTTTCAACAATAATTCACAGATCATCACACCGATCAAAATGAAGCACGAGATTTTATCACATCACAATTTTTAGTAGCAGCTTCCTCAAAATATTTTCGACAATCCATTGAAGCCAAGACATGTATACAGTAACTTCTTAGAGACTTTGTCATTTTGAGAAAATTGTAAATATTAAGCCAGGGAATGTCAACTACTTGTTCAAAGTTCTAAGTGCATATCTAAATTGTAAATGTATGGTCCAAAGTGCATAAATGTACACTCAGAAGTGCCTAGATGTACGATCTAAATTCTAAATGTATAGTCTAACTTCTAAGTGGATATCTAAATTCTAATTCTACAGTCCAAAGAGTCTTAATGTACAGTCTTAAATTGTACTCAATTATGGCCTAACACAAATCAAACTGATCTACTGTAGAAATTAACCAACAAAAAAAGGAATAAACGCAACAAAACAAATTAATTCTTCATAAGGAACGAAAAGAGTCAGTGCATTAGATTTCAACAATATATACATTCAGCATTTCAACATGTGCTTTTCAACAGTTTCAACAAACTTCCAAAACAACAGCCTCAACAAACCCCAACTTCTGTGTCCCCACTGTGGACAAAAACCAAAAACAAACTTCCAAAAGCTACATACTTTTTCCCAAAAACAATAGTTTAAAACATCTACATAACACCACACTTAATTTTGCCCAAAACTAGACAATCGGGTGTCAATGTCAACATGCTGATCATGCGAAACATGCAATTGGGCATGGCCCGAAAAGTCACACCAATCTTTGAACCTTGCGATATCCGTCTCCTGTTGAGAAACTTTCGCTTCAAGCTTCACAATCCTTGCTTGATAACGCACATGTAACTCTCGGAGTGACGCTAGGTTGTCTTAAAGCACTGTCAACCTATTTCTGATTTGCTGGGCCTCACGCAATTTGCGTTCCATCCTCTCCAAATCCTCACTCATTTGTCTCAGATGGCTTCGCACTGCTCCTACCTTCCACTCGAAATCAAATTTAGTCTCTCTGATCAAAGCCCTCACATGGTTTGGCTCCATCGTTGCCTGTAGCACGAAATAGAGATATAGAGAGAGATAGAGACAGAGAGTAAGAGAGAGAGAGAGAGAGAGAGAGAGAGAGAGAGAGAGAGAGAGAGAGAGAGAGAGGACGTCGTTTATATAAATTACACACAACGTTTCACTCCCTTCTAAAAGGTATCGAATGGTGGTAACTGTAGAACGAACCTCTTCACTTGAAATTTCAGCTGTTTAAAAATAGGAATTTATAAAAACAAAAAATAAAATGCAAACATGTTTAAGCAACCTCTATGTTATGTTGGGTCATACATTTGTAATGTATACACTTTTGAAAATGTGTCTTTGGATTGTACATTAATTGAACAACAATAATAAATTTAATTTGAAATTTACGGGAAAACATTTTCACAAAATGCAATTTAACAGTTAGCAATTTCATAACAATTAATTTGGTAACCATTAATTTTAATTCTATTAATTCTAATATGACTATCTATGTTGTAGATGAATTTAAAATGTATGGTACAAACTCAAAAGTGACTGAATGTATGGTCTAAATTCTAAACATATGCTCTGACTTCTAAGTGCATATTTAAATTTTAAAAGTGTATAGTCCACACACCAAAATGCCTAAAAATTTAAATTGTAGAAGTGTACGGTGTAAAATGTATGTTCCAAATACCAAAATGCTTAAATATACACTGTACGGTTTAAAATTGTGTAACGAAAAAATGAGTAAACGTACAATCCAAAATAGGATAAAAATACAATCTCAATTCTTAATGTATCATCTAACTCCTAAAACTCCTAACCACATCTAAATTTAAATATATGGCCCAAACGCCAAAGTTCCTAAATGTATGGTGTGCAAAGTGCCTAAAAATACAGTGTACATTCTAAATATAAGGTCCAAACTCCAAAGTGTCGAAAATGTATGATCCAAATACCAAAATTAGTACATGTACAGTCCAAAATTGGTTAAATGTACGGCCTAAATCCAGCAATAACTTATTGGTTGACTAAATGTACAGTCTAAATTCTAAACATATGCTCTGACTTCTAAGTCAATATTTAAATTTTAAAAGTCTACGGTTCAAACTCAAAGGTGTCTAAAATGTATGCTCCAAATGCCAAATTGACTAAATGTACAGTGCAAACTTCCTAAAAAATGAGTAAATATACAGTCCAAAAATTGCTAAATGTACAGTCCTAAAGTGGCTAAAAACACGGTCTCAATTCTAAATGTATCATGTAACTTTTAAAGACATCTAAACTTAAATATACGGTCCAAACTCCAAAATATCTAAAATATATGGTCTAAACGCCAAAGCTCCTAAATGTACAGTGCAAAGTCCCTAAAAATACGGTCTAAATTCTAAATGTGCAATCTAACTTCAAGGGCATTTACATTTAAATATACGGTCTAAACTCAAAGTGTCTAAAATGTATGATCCAAACTCCAAAATTAGTAAATGTACAGTCCAAAATTGGTTAATGGCTTTCAAAATCCAGCAGCCTAAAAAAGGAATAAGATTCAGCAACAAGTAGAATCATCAACTGCAGAACCTACAACACCAGTACAACAGCAATTACCATGGGTAGCAGGCCATGACCATTGCTTGGTGTGTGTTTCTGCCACACTTTGTTTTCAAAATGTCCACAATTGGTTGTCCACATTTCACAGTATACTCAACAAATAAGACTACTAATATCAAATAGAGTTACAACAACAGAAAAAGAAACAAGTGAAGATAATGATACAACACCCACCTAGAGTAAAAATTTATAATCAGTCTCTAGTAAAATGTCAAAACTTCAATTACATTTTTTTAATTTCAGACTGTAAACCAGAAACAACAACTGAAAAGGGGAAAAAGAACAACTTCGTCAAAATTAATGGCCTAGTTTATGAATAAAATTCCATCATAAACTGCTCAACAATATCTAGAAGCAACAATTAAAAATCAAATCAATTTGTAATATCAAATCCCCAATGGCTCCGTACAAGTGCTTCTGTTATGTATACCAACTTTTCCACACATGTTACAAGTAATCTTCCTAGTCTTTACTCCTATTGAGGGTATTCTTTTCGTACGTGGTCGTCCCGGAGGCCTCTTGCACAATGGAGGAAGAAGAACATCTTTACAAGAGTCAAGATTAGGAGTCTTCCAAATAGTAGGTACAGGATTGATACACTTCGAGTATACCTCCCGATAAGTTTCAGTAAAGTAATATCTCTCCAAATAATCATTTAAGTTCCTCTTGCTTCTCTTCAATGCACACAGGGCATGAACACATGGAAAACTATTAATCTGCCACTCTCCACAGGAACAAGTACGGCGACCAATATGAACACTAACAGAGGGGTCAGAATGTACTTTATACAACTCGTTAATTGACCTAACCACATTCCATGTCTTTGACAAAGTAAACAACTCCCCAAGTTTTCGGTCCTTTTTAGGACAAATAATAGTCTTCCACTTCAGTCCCAAATCTCTCCTATCAGACATTTGGTCCATCAACTTTACTCTAATCCTATCAACAAGTTGAGTAAATGGCAAGTGGCGCTCCTTCTTTATCCAAGAATTGAAACTCTCCACAAGATTGGACGTCAACTCACCATATCTTTTCCCTACAAAATATGGATGACACCAATGTTCATTTGCTAAATTAGACAAAAATTCAATTACTTTTGGCCCGCTATCTACCTTGAGCTTACTCAAAAGCTTATCGAACTCTGCTACAGTAGGTGCATAAGCACATCTGTGGAATAACGTCATAATGTGTTTCTTCCTTTTCTTTTCCAATCCCCCCATATGCTTTCTCAAATTTGTTTTAAGATGAACAAGACAATAAGAATGAGGTGAACCAGGGAAAACACTTTCAACAGCCCTCAACAACCTTTCATGGCAATCAGAAATAAACACAATTTCCCTATCCCAATCCAAAAAATCTCTCAGTTTATTCATGAACCACAGCCAGTTTTCAGAATTCTTAGAATCAACCACAGCAAGACAAAGTGGATATAGGCCTACAATAAATCAAAATACAGCAGTGAATTCCAAAATGCAGATACCCAACGTTGCCTTCGTTAAAACAACATAACTTACAGAAAATTAAATAGTTAGATATCTTACCTTGGTTACCGTCTTTAGCACAAGCAGAAAGCAAACATCCCTTGTGTGTCCCCTTAAAAAATGTACCATCAACAAATATAAGAGGTAAGTAGAAGTTAAACCCATGCTTGCAAGCTGCAAACCCAATAAATAATCTCTTGAAACGATCATACTCGTCACGCTCTAAATCACATGCACTATCAGGATTAGAACCCTTAAAAGCTTCCACAAACCAAGTTAATTCTTTGAATGACTTCGTATAATCCCCATATACAAAATCTCTAGCCTTCTCAATACCCAACCATGCTTTACAGTAACTCACGTCAACCCCATATTCGAGCTTCAACTCCTTCTTTACATCAACTGGACGTTTTGATGGGGTCAGTCTCATAGTTTCAGAAAATAATCTCCCAATCAAGCCAGAACTACTACGAGAACTACTAGTAGACAACACATTAGCCCCACAACAGTGCTCATTTATAAACTCCTTTATCCTAAACAAACCACTAGGCTTCTCAATATTGGCCTTCACAAACCACGTGTATTTCATAGATTGACAACACGCAGCAACCCTCTTAGAGTCATTCCTTATATAGATAAACTTAAAGCCATGAAAAAGAGAATATTTGCTTAGAGAATCACGAAAAGCAGCAGCCCCACCGACAAAAACCTGATTGACACCATTAATGGCTTTACGCCAAGCATCTGACTTTAATTCTTTGCTTCCATGCTCACAAAATGACGATATCATATCACCGTCGACAACATCAGATATCACCTCTGCAGCTACTACAGCCATAGAACTACTCGATCCATCATCTACTGTAACACCAAGACAAGATCCGATCGACTCATTCACAACAACATCAACCTGACCAATTCCAAAAGTGACAGCTAGCGCATACAAAGCACTTAAATCTTCATTACAATCTAGAATACAATTTGGATGACCATCTATTGAGTAAGATATAGAAAAGCACCCTTGTGTTAAATTTTTCCACTTAGCAAGCATCTTACTAACCAAACAATCAAAACTCAAACTGTGAGATAATACCACAACAAAACTACTGTCACCCCGCTTGCACAACAATACAACTGGATTCTCCATCGATCTTAACAACACAAAAGAAATAGGGAAAAAAGGCACGTCAATAATCAGTCATCTTTAAATTAAATATTATTCAAAGCAACTAACAGTAAATTCAAAGAAAACTATTCAGCTGAAAAGAAATGATAGACCATTAAACGAAGGGATAGATATCAACATCATCCACCACAATCAAATACTAACCCTCCATATATAAGACTGTCACTGAAGCAAGGCAACCGAAGAACACTTTTTAGCTGAGCTTACAAATAGTTTTAGACAAACTCGACAATGTTACGGTTGTTAACATTCAGTCCAAAACTCATTCGAGAGGTTTTTAATTCATGTCTAATATAAATGCAGACTGTAAATTTTCAGTTGCACTTTAGACCTTACATTTACTCCCTCCGTCCCTTTTTAAATGTGTTACTTGGGATTCTGTGCCATTTTCAACGGCTTATAACTTTTAATTTATAATAGCTTTTATGATTTTGAAAATTTTGTATAATAGAAATAATTAAGATCTATCAAACAAGATCCATAATGCATATGTTTTGAGGTTCACATTAAAAGTTATAAGCCGTTGAAAATGGCACAGAATCCCAAGTAACACATTTAAAAAGGGACGGAGGGAGTAGGATTTATATTTAAACTTCTAAGTGAGGTTTTCAATTTAAACTGGACATTTTTTTAAAATGTACATTTTGGGACTTAGAATGTACATTTTGAGTTCATTATTAAATGAAATCAAAGTGCATATGTAAAATGTATGGTCTAACTTCTAAGTGAATATTTAAATTGTAAACATATCGTCCAAACTCCCAAAGTACCTAAATATACAATCCAGTGTGCCTGAATATACGATCCAAATGTATTGTACTTGGTGTCAATGTATGGTCTGATGTTCAATCCAAAGTCACTCATTTGAGAGTGTGCAAATTGCAAATTCTAAAATCTATGGTCTAATTTCTAAGTTTACAATCTAAAATTTAAAATGTATGGTCTAACTTGTAAGAATTGTAGATGTCTGAGAATATATGTTGATTTTAAACAGTACAAATTGACACCATTGGACTATAGACTGTACATATCAGTGCATACAAGTGGTATAATATACATTGAGTGGTAAAATGTACATTGAGTGTTAGAATGTACATGGACACCATTGGACTACAGACTGTACATTGATATACCTACTAAAAAATTATATTGTACATTGATATACCTATTAAATGCAGTATGTGTTTCTCAGAATGTAGATATAAGGATTGAAAAGCATAATTAACAGTACATTGATTTGCAATGTAGGTTCAATCTAACATAAACGACCTAGGTTTATGTCCTAAATCGACCTAAATCGAGAGATTCTGAAACAAGAACGACCTAAATCGATTTGTCAAATAAGTTGATTGAGAACAAAAAACAACTAAAATTGATTCTGTGTGTGTGTGTGTGTGTGAGAGAGAGAGAGAGAGAGAGAGAGAGAGCGATCGTACTGATTGAAGACTCGGCAGTGGGGGAATTGCAGTTGTTGTCGCGTTTTGAGAGGAACGAGTTCAGTCTGGATTCCAACGCCACGATTGGTGTAGAGTCTCAGACGCTCGTCATCTACGATTTTGTGTTTTGCGGAGAAGAAAGAATAACGAACCAAAGTATGAGGAACATGAGTTAATTATAATTAAGGGTATTAACGTAAACTTGCCAACCGAAATGGAGTTAGTGGTAATAAAATCTTATGTTTAACCTTAATGGTAATTACCAAGTACATTAGTGGAGTGGCTAGTAATTAATAAAATTCAATAGAGATTCTCACGTTCATCTCATTTAGAGAATGGGCTCAATGACTCAACCCAACCCAACCCAACTAGGGGTGAAAATTGATCGGTTCAGTTCGATTTTGGGGTGTTCGGGAACGAACCGATCGGTTCGGGGTGATTTTGCTAGGAACCGATCTTGACCAAAAAAAAACAATGGACCGATCGGTTCGGGGTGGTTTGATTTTTTTTGGTTTTTTCGATCCGGCATTAAGATTGAGATGGACGGCTAGAATTTGTTATTTTTTGGGGGTCAAGATCGATTTTTTTGGTTTTCGGTCCAAATATGGGTAGTTTCGGGGTAATTCGGTCCAAATCGGCATGATTTTAGGGTATTTCAGTTCGGTTCATTTTCGGTCTGACAAAAATTCCTGAAAACCAAACCGAGATGTATTTCGGTTTTTCGATTTTTTTCCTAGATTGGATCGATCGAACACTGAATTAAATTTTCCTTTTTTCGGTCGGTTCGGGTCCCGTCGATTTTTTTTCACCTCTAAACCGAACAATTTAGATCAATACATAGGCGGCTCCACCCTTATCAAGGGTGGTCACTTGAATAATGAACATTCTCAAGAAAAAAATTTGTTTAGAAATACATGTAAAAATCTTACTTGTAGTTTAGTATAGCCATTGTTGAACACCCTACTCACAAATATTTGAACACCTAGTTCAAGAAATCAGCTCACGAATCAATTTTATGTAAATAACCAACTAAATTAAGTCTATGGTCGTCCCATAGATGGTCAATGTACACTCTAAAGCCTTTTATATTTTATATTACATGTGATGAATTTATATCGGGTTTTGTTTGAACACTTATACTATAAACATTCACCAATCTTGATAATTCACAATAGAATCCTTAATACACCAGTTCAAAACAAAGTGCACACTCTTTACGACAAAAACATAGAATCTTAGATATCGTTCTATGACTTCTCTCCGAGCAATAATCAACTTTCTATATAAAATAAATAAATATTCGTGCGAATCAGTTCGACACACAAATTTCTACACTAAATATTAGTGTATATATCCCCCACTTAATTTACTTGACCCAAAGACATAGAATTCACCAAGAAAATTTGTGACATCTTATATATTTTCATATCATTTGGCCGCATTATCACCCTAATATTTGAAAATTTTGTATGTATATAGTACTAGTTTGTAAGCTAGTAGAATTAAGGAAAATGTTGAACACCATGTCCAAAATTTCTAGCGCCGCCAGCCGCCAATGCCATCAATTCCAAATTCTATTAAAGCCATCTGAGTTTGGGGGGCAGAGGATGCGAAGGTTTTGGAATTTTTTTTCTCTGGGAAAAATGGGATAAAAATATGCTTTCCCATTTTTTCCGGCTAAAAAGTTAAAAACGTGGCCGGCGGGGGGTTGGGTCGGATAATCGGAAAAATGAAGTCAACAAATACTGCATGGCCCCAGTGGGAGAAAAAAGGTGCATGACAATTTATTTATAATGAAATGAATTGGGACGGGAAACAGAGTTCCTCCAGCTGATATCTCCAAGTTCAAATTTTCCCACATGATCGATCATGGACATTTTAGATCAATGATGACTGATGAGATATATTCTAAACCCATTGTAAATGTTCCCCACTTCACCTAACTAAAGCATCTAGTATTTGTCATGGATGACGTGTATACATTTATTTTATAACTAATGGTGTTCAGGTCACGTTACGTGCTCCTCGATTTATCCTTGGAAGATGAATTATTATGTATTCAATAGTCTAGAAGCACACATTCACGTGGTGCTCCGAATCATTTCATCATCACATATTTGTGGGTTGCATGCAGTTAGTGGCGAATCTCACGGGAATGAGGGGTGTTGAAGGTGTTGAAGTGTCTTGGAGCACTACGTGATTGTGCTCTGAGACCTCTTAATAATTAGATTGAATAGACCATTCTCACCGTTCACTAGTTGAGACCCATAAAGCTGGGGCAAATGTGCATATAAACTTACCCCGCAAGAATTAATTAATAGCACTTAGGTGTGTTTTGGCCTAAAAAGTTGGTTGGCTTATTTTTTCCTCTTTATTTGATTTTTTTTCGTGTTTTTTAGTTTTCCATCAACTTTTTGTGTATTATTAGTTTGTCTCGGCGAGAGGAATCAAAAAATTTGTGATCAAATCATAAATTTTTTTGAATAAAGACAAAAATAAGTAAAAAATACAGTTTTTTACACTTTTTTCGATCTTATTCAAAAAATTGAGAGTTCTAGTCATAATCTTTTACATCTTTGGATTCCTCTCGCCAAGACGAACTAATAATACTAAAAAAATCGATGTAAAACTAGCAAACGCAAAAAAAAAAATCAAATAAAGACAAAACAAAAAGTTAAGTTGGCTTTTTTAGCCAAAACAATTATTACTTAAAGCATCTCCAATGCATGAGACTCAAAATAAACTATTTATTTTAATAAATAAATAAAAAAGTTTAGAGATTTTCACTATTCACATCAAATTCAACCCAAAATCTCTATTCTTGTTTTAAGTTTAGAGAATTCCGAAAATCTGCTGCTACTGCTAGGAGTTTAGAGGTGGAAAAACTATCAATTTTCTGGGTGGGAGTCTAGGATACTATATTCGGTAGAGTGTTTTAAAGGTTTTGGAGCTAATTGGGGGAGTTGTTTTGGTGATGCCATAACGCATGGTTTGCTTTAAGGATTGTTTTCTTTTTTGCTGCCTCTAGTTTCAGGCTTTCAGCTCTAGAGTTGCTGTCGGTCCTCTCTTTTGGTTGACATCTTGTCAATGGTTTTTTTTTTTCCTTTGGGTCCTTGGCAGCATATGTGTCATCTTTGTTGCTCGGCTCCCTTTAATCTTTGTAATCTGTTTCAAAAAATTAATAAAATTCTTCTTTACCTTGTAAAAAAAAATTCCCATCTAAAATACAGATTTATATATGAAGCTTGGATGGAGATGCTCTTTTTTAGGAGGTTTTGCGCGCAAACCCCTAAGTCCCAAATAATCAGGTCGGGTGTTTGTTTCGAGTTGACTTGGAGAATCAGAGATCAATTTTGTTTCGAGTTCACCTTACTACCTTACTTCATTGGCATTCTTGGTATTAATTTTGTTGTTCTAACCATTCTCGAATCCCGAGGTCCTGGTTAGGAGCATTAGTAGATAATGAAAATTGGTTTGCCTTTCTTTAGGGGTAGAAATGGTTAAGAACATCCTCATCAGGGAGGCAAATCCTTTTGATGGTTACTTTGTTGAGTCAAAGGCAAAAAAACACCCTCAAATTAGCCTCAATAAGTATTTGTATAATTTGCAAAAGTCGTAGCTTTGCTATAATACCCCAACAATTCTGGCAAGACACTATTCACAGGTTAACTAATATTTTATTATTTCTTTTTGGATTTTCTCTAATTTTGAAAAGAGAGATGAGATAGAGAAAAAATAGTTTATTTGTAATTATTTTGGAAAAGTAAAATTAAAATAGAGAGTTTGATTTTGTGAGTTTTTAGAAAAATGACTAGCTAAAATATAGTAAAAGGTATCTTGGGGGTTAAATTTGGACCAAATTTTATCGAAAATGCTAAGTACCCAACCCTCATCCCCCGAAATTACCCAACCCACATTTTCGGGGGATGAGGGGTTAGGTATGTATCATTGCTCAAATTTTACTGAGGCTGATAAGGATGCCTAACAACCTCACCTAAACATGCGCTTAGAGTTCTTGAATTATCTTTCGGGTTTACCGTGGCCATTATTGCTTTTGTACGTAGTCGAAATAAAGCGAAAATGGTACGTCCTAGTGCTGTACACGTCTCTATCTTAGGTGATAGAGACATGTATATTTACATGCATATTGCAGGTGATACACCAATGGCTTTCCATGCATAAGGGCATCCGCAGTTGTAGAGTTAAAAATGTGTTGTTATATGATACAAAAGTATAAAAAATAGGTCTTATTTGTGTATTGTTATGACCAAGTGTATTGTTAAGGTAAGAAGTGTTGCAATGATGTTATTAGGATGGTGTTAAAATGTAAAAAGTTAACAAATATATGTGTATATGTTAGTATAGGTGGGGCCCTACCCCAAACTTTTTCCCTTTTTTTCTCCTCCCCCTGTCGAAGTGTCTGATAGAGGCTGTCTCTCTCTCTCTCTCCTTCCACTCTCTCTCTCTCCCCTCCAGTGAAGAAATTGCCATACCACTTAAGTTCTTAATGTCAGTAGTGCTGCACTAATTTTTGCACACAGATTCATGCACTAACTACACTATAACTACACGGGATGCAAAAAATGAAAAATGTTTGCTACTTACACTAATTCTTACACAATTTTTTACACTATTATCAAGAACACGGATGCCCTAAACTAACTTCATCGCGCAGTCAAGTAATTTACTGTAACTTATACACATCTTGATTAATTATCAAATATGTGGCCCATGCTTACAATGTGCCTACGTACCGATATATTTGGTCCTCAAGCACAATCTGACTTCTCCTGGTACGGGATGTTTCAATATACTGCAAACTTACAAATATTTTATTATAGAAACACTGTAAGTACATCATCTATTTAAATTTGTTACATATAAATTTTGGAGAGTGGTTACAGACAGGTAAGATATAGATGCTCTACCAAACAGCTCTGATAAGACAAACACCAACTCCAGTAAGAATTATTGACCACCCACCAAAAAGAAAATTTGGATCGACGGAGTGATAGTGGAGGAGGGGAGGAGCTAAAGATGGAAGGTTTGGAATTTATGGAAGAAAATGGAGAGGTATAGATAGGTAGATATATAGATATAGGCCAATATTATATAGCTAGTATGACCTAATCTAAGGAGTAGCAAATTTGTTTGAAGGATGCCAGGTTTTCTTGGAATAGGGGTATGAAAGCATCAATGCTGCCATCCCCAAAGAAAGATGGTAAGAGGAACATGCAACCCTCTATTGGAAAGTAAGATGGCATGAAAATGTAAGGGCACCCTCCTCCGAAATTGACGTCGTAGAATGGAAACCTTAACCAGCTATGGACCTCCAAGTTAGGGAACAAGATCGACTTGTTGGCGTCCGCTGTGGGAATTAGGGCTTCCTCTTCCGCTTTGCAGTTGGCGAAGTCGATGAACGATTTGAAGTAGTTGTTGTTCACTTTAGAAACCGCGTCATGGATGAGCTTGGCCGCGTATGACAAGGGTTCGTGTATGAGGTCCTTTGCCGTGGCACTTGGGAAAGCCCAAAGCACCAAGTTTCCAAAATACTCCATGGGTACCCTAGGGTTCAAACGAGTGCGGCCGTTGACGGAGATCCTCAAGGTGGTAGTTTCGAAGCCGCCAAGTGACCTAGCTTTGGTTACGGCCCTCCACAGATGAGCCACCAAGGTCTCAAAAGTGCTGTAAGACTTGGTGGTACCATTCTTGGCGGAAGCCTTGGCCTTGAGCTTGGTTAAGAACTCGGATGAGAAATGAACCTTGTGCACCACAATGTCACCCCTGATGATATTATCAACGGAAGCATAATCCTTTTTTATTTTGTTAGTCATGAATTCAGCTCCCCTATGTTGAAACTCGAACCGAGGAGGGTCTCTGGGAGAGAAGATGTCGCGGTCATGGAAAGGAATGGGATCGATCTCAAGACCACGACAAGCTTGGCCCCATGCCACTAAGAAATTGCTTGTGGCCTGGCCATCAGCCACAAGGTGGTTGGCCGTGAAACCAACCACCATCGAGCCACAAGTGAACCTCGTGATTTGAACCTGCAACAACTCTACCACGCCCTTCATGCTGGGGTGAAGGGCGAGGAGAGACGTCGAGGGCTTCAATGGCATGACACGATCGAGAGTGCAATCCACCGATGCCTCAACAAACCTCACCCCTTTGTCATTGAGAAAAATGACTGCAGGGTCGCCATCGTCGTTCTTTCCCAACCTCCCGGCCCACTCCCGGTACACCGCCAGTGCCTTCCTCAGCCCTAGCTCCAGGGCTGCGTTTGGAGGGGTTGGCGGGCGATAGGCATAGATAACTGCCATATGGTCATCATAGGTGACCTTATCAAAAACACTTAAGGGAATATAGGAGGGTGTGCTTGGGGGAGGGGTGCCCTCATAGATTGGCTTGACAACCCTTGAGCTCTCTTGCTTCATTTCATTGTTGCTAGGAGTACTTTTGCTATATGTCTTTGTTTGAAGAAGGAATGAATGTTGTTGTGTCTTAGGGGCATGGAAACTAGGGTTTATATACTAAAAATCCTTCACACCAACCAAAACTGTAGGTTGGTTTGGACTTGTTGTCTACAAGAAAATCTAAAAAAGGTGAGGGGTACCCATATGAAAAACAACTAATTCTACACAGGTCCTATCCTGTTTTGATAAAAGTCTGCTCTAGTTGTCATGTTTTGATTAATTAGTGCACTGCATGTTGTTTTGATAACAGTGTTATTAGTTATAATTAGGGAATGAAGTTATCAAACGTACGTATGCCGGTGACTCTTACGTCCCAAATTTCTTATTCCGCCAAAGTTTTGACACAAATTATGTCATCTTTCTATACACTTTTATTCCTTTGTGAGATCTGAGTACTTCTACTTAGAGGTTAGTAGTAAATTTATATACCTAAATACTTGACTACGTGACGTGATACTAACTTGGAAAAAATAATTGTTCGATTTGCCCGTGATTATTTTGTATTATCAAATGGTACTCTACTACTACTTTAAACATGGGGAAGCAACGAAAGTGTTTCCCACATTTTTTTCCTGCCAAAAATCCCCTCCCCACAAATACTCCAAACGACAATTTCACCGGAGACATTCCAAACGTCACAACCCATCTCACGGTTCTGATCACCCTTCAGATAATCGCCGGTTCCGGTCATTCCAAACATCACAACCCATCCCACCCTACTCGCTCTTGTATCCAATTGAAACAAAGTCACTTCCAAACCGTTTTGATTGATCCAAAATTCGTCCCATCCTCTTCTGGCTTTATTTCATTTATCACCCTTCAATTCACTTCACTGTTGACTGCAAAGTAAGCTCTAATTATCTATCCACTACATTTGGATAGCAACTAATTGTAAGCATCAATATCAGATTGATATTCTACGAAAAGAAGCATAAACTTTGATGTTACGCATATCAACTTTTCCTAGGAATTACTAACCATGTTTGGTGTTGGAAAAAGACACATGGTTGCTTAAAATTCACTTAAAGCGTGGCAGTTTCCACTTAGTGTTTCTAAGGAATTTATGCACCGGCTAGGTTATTCTTTATTTAGTGCATTCATTTTTACTGGCCTAATTGTGCAAAATATGTATATGCTTAGCAAGATGTAATTTAATTTACAATAGCTTTATCCCTTGAAATCAATAGCGAATAAACTTACCAAGGCTACGACCATTGAATTATTGCCACATTATGGTAATGTATGTGGCCAAAGGCTAAATTAGAAGCGAAAAAATAAAGGGGAAAATGAAAAGAAAGAAAGAAGGGGAGTAGGATTATTCACGCAGAAACCAATTATTCTTGTGTTGTCTCCATTGACATCTTTCTGCGATTGCAATTCTCTCTTCCACTGTGTCTTGAATCTGTGCAGCCACTTTTTAAATCGGAGTTTGAAAAATTCTGCATTGTAGACGGCGTCCAAAGATGAGAACCAAAGAAGGTAAGAAGTTGGTCCTGTAGGAAAATTTCCTTTTCTCTAATTATATCGAAAGCCTTATACTTGTTTGTCTTCTTGTACTTCGCAGATTACTATTGCAGGGGGAAAAACTTGGATAGTGGAAGGAAATGGCAAACACTTCTACTGAAACTTATGCAAATTACTCTTGAAGGGGGGAAAAATGGGTAGCGGAAATGGGAAAACACATGCATCTAAGGAAATGTTACCTATTTTTTTTTTGAACGGTAAAAAGAATTTTATTAATATTTGGAAACTGATTACAAAGATTAAGAGGAACCAAGCGCAAAAGGCATCACAACGCAGGAAGGCATCCCAACAAGATTGACACCCCAACCAACGACAATCATATGCCGGCGAGGACCCAAAAGGGAAAAGATAACAAAAAGTTGACAAGATATCAAAAATGTTACCTATAGCACCAAATTGAATGAACATGTGCACATTATATAATTTGTTCTCCCAACTTCTGCTTGATCTCCACACTTCAGTCTATTAGGTTCTCTTCCTTCGAATTTTCAATTCCTTATAATCAGTTATTACCATGTCATCAAATCCTTAGTATATCTAAATTCTAAACGTCAGGTACACCTTGTTAATAGGCCGTTTACATGCATTTTTCCAACTTTGGTGCATATTCCAATCAGTCCTACTGAATTTTATCAAGGTAATTTTAAATTTTTGCATTGTGCTATGTCAACTAAACTGTGGAATGCAATCATGTTAGAACCTGTGACCTACGTGTATTGCCATTCCTGGCATATATTCACGTCTCTTAACTGGTATTAGCAAAGGACGAATGAGCATTAGCATCAACCTTAATTAAATTGTGTATTGTGATGCATTACCCACTCCTTTTTTAGAATTTGCAAGCCCGGGGCAAATAGGTATAGGATTGGTCTTTTGATTAAATGGTTGGAAGAATACGAAAAACACGAAATGCTTTATAACGAGTTCGTAATTATAAATTAAAAAAAAAGTTCATAATTAAAGTCAGTAATATTAGAATTCTACTATGGGACACTTAAGAATTTATTATCAAGGAACATTTTTTTCCTGCATGAATGAGGACAAAAAACACTACTGATTCTCGAAATTGAAAAGTGTTTAATTAGATGATATATTTGTTTCGGGGGAAATGC